>JAADWU010000264.1:0-15116 GCA_023336255.1 Pythium graminicola
CGGCGCACGACGAGCGTATCGTCGAAAGGCACGAACCGCCAGCATGATGCTTGTGATCCAGATCTTCAGCACCCCACAAACACGGATTCTATTTTGTAGGTCGTACGAAGGTCGCACGAAGGTGTACCGAAGAATCCGGGCCAATCACTGGTGGACCGTGAACCGGCTGGTGAGGAGCTGCATTGGTTGGTCTCGTCGAATTGCTTGAAAAGCTGCCGACGTCAAGAAGGCACTCAAGGTGTTGGAGGATAAGCAGAAGAAGAGAAAGTAGACGTCACCATGCCGCAGCATGAGCATATGGAGATGCACAAGAAGCGCCACGGCGTGCGCATGGATACCGTGGAGAAGAAGCGAAAGAAGGAAGCACGTGAAGTTCATCGTCGTTCGCAATTTGCCCAAAAGGTTCATGGTCTACGTGCCAAGCTCTACAACCAAAAGCGTTTCAAGGAGAAGGCAGCAATGAAAAAGACGCTTGCACTCCATCAGGAACGCACAAACAAGCATGGCAATGACGATAATATTCCAGATGGTGCCGTCCCATCGTACTTGCTTGATCGTGAAGGGGTTTCGCGTGCCAAGGTGCTCAGTAACACGGTCAAACAGAAGCGAAAGGAGAAGGCTGGCAAATGGGAAGTACCAATTCCCAAGGTTAAACCAATTGCCGATGATGAAATGTTCAAGGTCTTGCGATCGGGGAAACGTCGTAACAAGGCGTGGAAACGTATGATCACCAAGGCCACGTTTGTCGGAGAAAACTTTACGCGAAAGCCACCAAAGTACGAACGTTTCATTCGTCCGAGTGCCATGCGTTTCAAGAAGGCCCACGTCACACACCCCGAACTCAAGACAACGTTCCAGCTTGATATTATTGGCGTCAAGAAGAATCCACAGAGTGCGTTGTACACCCAACTTGGTGTAATCACCAAGGGTACGATCATTGAAGTGAATGTAAGTGAACTTGGTCTCGTCACGACGTCCGGCAAGGTCGTCTGGGGCAAGTACGCACAGGTCACGAACGTGCCGGAGAATGATGGTTGCATCAATGCCGTGCTGCTCGTGTAAATAGAGTCCCATGTGTTGTGTTCATATCCAATCCATCAATATCTAATTTGCTCCTTTTGTAATCTTTTTGGGTATCATACGTTTCTGGGAGCGATGGAAAGTGTGAAAAACCTGGTTACTTCAACTCAGAGATGCATGTGTAGTGTATGTATGATTTGTGTCGCTTTATTCGCTTAGTACTTCTCGACAAGACCAACGTACGCAAGACCCGAATCCGCACACGCTGCAATGAGTGCGTACTTTCCGCCCTCCTTCTGGAGCTTGTTCGACGCCGTGTTAACGAGACGGCTACCCGTCGCACCGAACGGGTGACCAAGCGTAAGCGAACCACCCCACGTGTTGAGCTTCTCACGGGGTACACGGCCAACCGGCTTATCAAGACCAAAGAGCTCCTTGCATGCTTCAGCCGACTCGAGTGCGTTCAAGTTCGCAAGTACCTGACCGGCAAACGCCTCGTGGATCTCCCAGAAGTCAATATCGTTGACGGTGAGGTTGTTCTTGGCAAGCATCTTTTGGATACCAAAGGCCGGACCAAGGAGCAAATCCTCAAATGGGTCCACTCCGACAAAATCCCAGTCCTTGAGCACTGACTTGGGCTTGTAGCCCAGTTCGAGTGCCTTGTCCTCCGACATAATCAGCGTCGCAGCCGCACCATCCGTCAAGAACGACGAGTTGGCGGCTGTGTGGGTTCCGTGTGGCTTGATGAAGGCCGGCTTGAGCTTCGAGATCTTTTCGTAGGTCGATTCTGTGTTGATACCATTCTCTTCGGTCGATCCCTTGTACGGAAGGATCTCACCCTTGTACTTGCCCTCAGCGTGGGCCTTGGCAGCCTTTTGGTGGGCATCGATCGTGTATTCGTCCATTTCCTTACGGGTCACACCAAAACGGGTGGCCAGACGATCACTTGACGAACCCATGATCTCCTTCGTGTGGAAGTTCTGGATGGCCGGAGCTTCTGGTGCGAGATCGCTGAGCTTGAGACCCTTGAGCAACTTCAAGATGGCCGGAACACCACCCTTGCTGGCCTTGGCAAAGCCGAGGAGCCGCTGACGCACCGGACGCGAGTAGCGGATTGGCACATCCGAAAACGTCTCCACACCACCAGCAAGAACAATATCGGCCTTGCCAGCCAAAATCTTCTCAGCACCCGTGCAAATCGCTTGGCTCGACGAGATACATGCCTGCGTCACGGTATGGGCAGGCACGTGCTTGGGAATACCAGCACCAAGCGACGCTTCACGGGCAATGTTGGAGGTACGAACTTCCTGAATGACAGTACCACCAAGTACATAGTCCACTTTGCTTGGGTCCAACGCCGCCTTGACAAGGACACCCTTGTAGGCATCACGGAGCATGTCGTACGCCAGCGCATCCTTGTAGATCGTGCCCGACTTGGCAAATGGAAGACGGACACCATCAACGACGACAACGCGCTTGGCTTTTGCGGCCGCAGCCTTGCTAAATCCACGCGTTTGCGTGAGCAGTGAGCGACGAGCGTGGAACATTTTGTGACGTAGAGCTTCGGGGATCGCGAGGGAAATTGCCAACTCCCGTCGTTGTAGGTGCTCAAGCTGAAGGAAGAAAGGATCGGGTATTCACGTCCAAAACAGCGTTACGGTGTTAAAAAACCTCGGATAGCATGAGATCTACTGTGTCATTTCAGGAACGTCGAATGAAAAACCTTAAGGTTTTACTACCAAAACCTTACAAACGGCAACTTTTGGAACTAACAACGAGATGCTGACGTGAAGGGACGTACGTGTCACTCTTTCAAATTGAAGTGCTTGTCCGAAAAGACCAGAATGGTGTCTGTGGTGGTATTACGTCATTTGCAGGACACGAAGAAGTTGGTGTTGGCATCGTCAAACGCTTTACGTTGAGTTAGACAAGACTGGAAATCCGTTGGATTTCCACGTTACGAGTCGTGGGATGTGCAAGTGCATTGTGTTGTGCAAAAGATTTGGTGTTTATTGGACTTGCGAGAGTCGACCACTTCTGTACGAATACTCACACACGAACGATGCCAACGAGATGCATTGTCCTCCCATGAACGATTTATATCGTATTACATCATGCCATGTAACGTACTGTGGTTCCTATGCCTTGAGTTGCGATATCTTGAGAACGAATAATTTGTTCAGTCGAAGGCATCTATCCCTATGGCTTTACTGCGATCACCATTTACACTCTTCGAGTCAAAATAGAATATCTAGTACTTTTGAATGCACATCCACAACGATGTCATCGTTGTAGGAAGCATACAGCGAATGTGGACAGGAGGCTGGTCGAGCAGCAAATGCTGCATCAAGGGAGCACTATTGAGGATCAACTACACGGTGGAGTTCCTCCAACGGTTCCAAAACACGGTGCATACGACTTGCTTCATCTTCATTCTTGAAACAACCACGCATCATGACAGAGATCGCGACGCTCCGTAAGCTACGTGCTGTCAACTCGAAACTGATGAAGAATAATTTAGCATTGCTTACGGCTATTCGTGAGATTGATTGTGAGATTGAAAACGAGTGGCGCGCATTGCAACAATGCTGTGTCCAGTTGGAAAAGTACGAGTTGGCGATACCATCAAGTTGCTTGGCACTCATGGGTACACCTGAAGAAGCTACCGTTGGCGACAACGATAATGACTCTGTCGAAGACAAGCGTATAGCGGAAGCACGAGAAGAAACGGGCTCATCGACAGAGGAATCCTCAGCAAAGACGCCGTCAACGCCATCGGCGCTCTCAATGAGCAGTATGCTGAACGCTGAACCCTCGGACGAGAACAGCAATGACAGTAATAGTATGGAAGACTCAATCTCGGAGCAGGGATCGACCGAAGACTCGTAGTGACGTAGGCTCACGAGCATAATTGACCTCCATTGCAGCTCTCCCCATATAGCCGGGGGTATAAATTATAGAATCACAGTACTTGTTTATTGAGGTTTTATTGTAGTTGTAGAATGAGGTTTTATCCTGCGTTTGGGGTCACCAAGAGCTCTTGGACGGCAAGCGTTTGATCCACAAGTGTGTGAATATGTTGGCGACGACGGCCAAGCATGCGCGTGCGTGTCTCCGCAAGAACGATGGCGTCAAGATCCTCACGCGCGCCTTTGGGTACGTTCTGTCTGTGTGCGCAATAATTCGCATCGTAACTCACAGACGAATTGTTCGATAGCCATCGTGTAAGTATGGTTCTCAAGGAAGACGTCAACAACCTTGGTTACCGTGGGGATGAAGTTAGTGTGAAAGCTGGATTTGCACGTAACTTTCTCTATCCACAAAAACTTGCGGTGTACGCGACACCGGAGAACCGCCTCAAGTACAAAGTGGATCGTGAATCCAAGGATGAAGCTGTTGCCGAGAAAGAACGTGCGCTCAAGCAGATTATTTCACGCATTGAAGCATCGACCGTTTATTTCAAGCGTCATACAGCGAGCAAGTCCGATGTCAACCTCCACACCTGTGTCACGTACGTATGCGTGGCGAATATCTTCTCATAATCCTCATTCTTATATGGTCGTATTGCAGGGCTCAGGAGATCTCGGATATGCTTGACAAGCAATACGGTATTATCGTTGGTGTTGCACGTATCGATTTGCCTACGCCGATCAAGGTACGTGACATCAAGTAGAGTTATGTTCTAACCATTGCGTCCATATCTAACTCTTCACGTTTCGTCCCAGACGCTTGGCTCGCACACAGTCAAGGTCCGTGTGGACGACGAAGTCGAGAAGGAGGTCGCGGCCGCTGCTGCTGAGGAAGGTGTTGAGGTTGCTCCGGTGGACCACTCGAAGAAGCAATTTGTCAAGCTGAATGTGCAAGTTGTCCGACGATAAATGCACCATAGCGTAGCTAGACGGGTGGTTTCTCGTCTATTGTGCAGTCTCAAAAGAGATTGGTATTGAAGAGATTAGCATGAGGGTCCATTGTACCACCCATAGAAAACACGAAGCCTTTTGACCACCACATTCCGCATTACTTTACCGTCCAACACCTCCGTGCATGCCGACACCTCGTCCATGGGCTCCATACCAAGGAGACATTCATTCCCATTTGTTTGGTCTCACTTCCCTCCGGATCCATCCATGTCAGTCATGCGAGGGTTGGTTTTGGCGGGAGACGGTCTCATCATCCGATAGTTCAACTCGCCATTCACAAATTTACCGTGTCCACGCATCATCATGGCCGCTGCAACGCTCCGCAAATCCACACGTGCAAAAGCCGCCGTCACGAAAAAGATTACGTCCACGAAAACACAGCATATTGAATGGCGTGGTCGTCGAATTACGGCGTTTGGTGAGACGGAGTGAGATGTGGTTGCTGATGGATTGACTGGAGACTAACATTGTCGGTGTGACAGAGAAGAGTGTGTACGAACTCATTTCAACAGTGAGGATTCGAAGGGTATGGTTGTCGCAGCTCAGGTATTGACATGGCTTGATGGTGGATAGATTCCCGAAGGCAAAGTAAGCACATACGGTGCGATTGCCAAAGCCCTGCACTCAGGACCACGTCCAGTCGGCCAAGCACTTCGAGTGAGTGGAGTTGCCCATGTTTGATAGAAGGAGATGGACTGACCCATGTGAGCAGAAAAATCCTTTTGCTCCACAGGTGCCATGCCATCGCGTCGTCGCCGCCGACTTGGATATCGGAGGGTTCAAAGGTGAGGTCTTGCTGACATAATACAATCTGTGTCATTCGGTGCTCATGATGAATTTTGCAGGTTCAACGGGTGAAGCATCACCTCATATTTGTGAAAAACGCGAAATGTTGGGGAAGGAAGGTGTCAAGTTTACGGAGGATGCCAAAGTACGTACGGTTGGGTCGTGAAGTGCCATCCAAATCTAACGACATTTGTTTCTTTGTGTAGGTGGATCCATCCTGTGTACACGAATTCTAAGCTCAGAAATCCATGTTGTAGTGTGTCTATTTTCTATGGATATGTCTCTACAAACGATCTAATGGTTGCCAATACCGCCACTGCCCCATGGGTAATGCCCCCAGTGTAATGCCACCGATGCGTACGCGCTTGAGTGCAACCACGTCAATCCCCACGTGCTCACACATCCGACGAATGTGACGGTGTTTGCCTTCGGTGAGCACAACGCGCAATTGGTTTTCATTCAGCACCTGGACACTCTTGGCTTTATAGGTGACCTTCTCGACGGTCACACCACGACGAAGCTCTCGTAGCTTGCGTTGTATATCTTGAGAGGTTTCGTCTAGCAGCACATTAACACGAACGAGGTATTCTTTCTCCACACCGCCATTCGGATCGAGGATTCGCTTGGCAAGCGTCCCGTCCTGTGTGAAGATGAGAAGACCGGTGGAGTTGACATCAAGACGACCACACACGGCCATCTTGGGTAGTTCAAATGGCTCACGCGTGAGACCACGTGGTTTGGTCTTGTTCAGCTCAGTACATTCGTTTTCGGCCGTGAGCAATTTCACGGCGGGGACCAATGCATCCTCAGGTTGAGATGACACGTAGCCCAGCGGCTTGTTGAGTAACACAGTAACTTTCTTGCGCTGGTGACGCTGCGCTGGAAAATCGAGTTGTACGTCAGCATCCACTGGTACGAAACACCAATCGGCACGAACTTTTTGACCATTGACGAGCACACCACCGTTCTGAATGTACACTTCAGCTTCACGACGTGAACAGAGACCTTTTTGGGCCATGAGTTTTGCAAGGCGGATCATCCC
Organism: Pythium graminicola; assembly: GCA_023336255.1. Lineage (NCBI taxonomy): Eukaryota > Oomycota > Peronosporomycetes > Pythiales > Pythiaceae > Pythium > Pythium graminicola. The sequence goes on from JAADWU010000264.1 coordinate 6,769, forward strand.
ATCGCCACCACCTGATGGTGCCTCCGCAAACGCCACACAATGCGAGTGATGGAGCGATCGTCGTGCGATCGTCATGATGGCTGTGGCGGTGGCAATGGCCAGGCGCTGTACTCGTAGCGAATGCACCATGTTGGTTGTTGAGAACTGAAGAGCTAAAGTCCACCCATCCAAAATGATGAAGAGATCCGCTTAAGTACGAATGGATCTTGAAGTGGTGTATGGGATGCCGCAGGGGTATTTCGAGCAAGCGAGCGTTGTTAGTGACGTTCGTTGCGGTCTGTCGCACTCATCAATTGATCTTTGACTACGTCGATTAGATCCCATCAACTGCATATGGAGACTCGCCCAACAGCGACCGATGCACGGAACGTCGTGTTTGATCTCCGTGTCCTGGTGCACGGCTGTTCCAATATTCCTCACCACACAAATGCGCGTGTGCATTGCAAATGGAAATTGATTAGTGTTCTGGCAAGGAACCCCAGTCGTTCAGGTGTGCTATCATCCGTTGAGACCACAACCGCCAACCTTGCAGCGTGGCATGAGACCATCGATCTTCCAGGTTGTGTCTTTCGTGTGGATACTGAATCTATGCTCCTCGAACCAACCATTCTACGACTCTCCATTCGACAAGAGAACCGTTCGGTGCTTCAGGGATTCATACGACTAGGTATTGTCCAGATTGATCTCGCCGAGTTTGCAGGTCAGAATACGACCGATCGAACGTATTTGCTCGCCAAGGCCCGCTTAAACTCGACACTCAGTGTGAGTGAAGCGTACACTTTTGGCTTGTACCCTACCTGACCACCACCATGCGAGATGCAGGTGACCGTGTATGCGGAGCAAGTAGGTGGGGACGTTATGTTCCGTCGACGTGGATCCGCCACAGTGGATGGAAACCCAACACCGGAAGGTACTTCGCTTCTTGGTTTGTTTGCACCGCCAACTATCCTAATCGATGGTTTCATAGACTCGCATGGACTCTTGTGGAGATCAAAGACTACAGTCAACGACACGATGAGATCACGCCGAACGACACGAAGTCAAAGCGATAGTAACCCCCATTCAATCTACCAAGTCGTCGGAGATATATTACGCATGTCAGAAGAAAGTCGCACGGGTTGGTATCCGTCGCACGTCGAAGTGTCCAATACTGAGTCCGTTTCGAGATGACGCCTATTCCATCGACTCATCTCCTTGGTAATCCACTAGTCCATTGATGGCTCCGTCCGACAGTAGTTGCAGATTTCCAGTCAATGCCGCAAAAGATCGCGGCGCAGAGTCATTAGGTTGTGGTCTTGTCGTTCGTTGCGTCTTGGTGAAGCTTCCCTTGCCACCTTCAGCGAGAATTGCCTCGGACAGATTCTTTGACAGCAGAGCTTGTACGCGTTTCTTTAGTTTTAAATTCACAGGGTTCTTGTCGAAGTCGTGGCGGTCAAAAGCACGATCAATGGACTGCAAGTACGCCATCACTGCAAAGATCTGTTCGGACGACAGCACCGCTGGTGTCTCCAATAACAACGACTCAATGTGTCCCAGAAGTACAGCGCGCAAACGTCGAGGTGCGGTTGGCGAAGTAATCAATTCTTGGATGCGAGTTGCAGCTTCCTTGGACACAAAATGAACTTGTGATTTCATCTGTTCGTGCTCATCAGAACCCGCAGGATACGATTCCTTGAGCTGGAGCTGCAAGGCAACGCGATCTTCCAATACAAGATTCAGTTCCCGATACTTCACGATCCACTTGAGTTTCTTGGTACGAGCAAGTTCTTGCTGTGCTTCGAGGAACTCCACAGCCTCGAACAGAGCCGTTAGAGAGCCTGAATTTTCACATTCATCCAGTACCAGCTCGCAAATGCTGTCTACCTCGTCCAAGTGGCTTCCACGTAACGCCCACTGTAATGACGATGCAAACGATCCGTCCTCCTTGCTCTCACGCGAGCGACGAAGAGACACTACACGCTGTGCTTTCTGCATGCCCTTCTTGCCATGACAATAGCTATACAGACGGTCGGCCTTGGCATCACTCTTGATGGGCTCGTTAGCGAACGCCGATACAGAAGCATTCAAGCCGTACACTGCGCACTTCTCAAAGTAACCAGTCGTAAACTGCCATGTGTTTCGACACAGGCCCACCTCCATCGCGTATTGCAGCAGGAAATACTCTAGCAATGGGCATCCGTACTGCTCGACGATCTCGCTACCGACAATGACACCTGATTTGGCCAACAAATCGGTTAGATGCGCTGACATCCAGTGAAACCCAAGCGCGTGGATGTCTTGCACTGCACTCTGAACATCGTGTTCAAGAATCGCGAGCACAATACAGTCAAAATTGTTCATCTTGTCTCTGGTGTTCTCCGGGTGAACTGCGTGGAAGCAATTGACCATAAGGAACTCAAAGCGGTTGGCAATGGCCTTGGGCTCCTCGAGGAAAAGACGTGCCATCATGAGCTCAAACCACGTTGAACTGAGTTCTTGAAGTGTCTGGATGTCGGCTGTCATCACATCTAGCAATTTCTTGAATTCGGGACGCGAGCGCACAAAACTATCCGTGTTGGCGAGGTACTGGCAGGCATCTCGCCAGTTCTGCCACTCGATTGGCTGTTTACTGTGTCCACCAGGCATGCATAGGAGTAGTCGTTGAATGCTCTGGAAACTCTCGCGTGCAGCTTCAGTCGCCTGTGATTCACGAGCAAACACGGCGCGATAGGCCGAATGCTGCGATAGCACGCTCCATGCCTGAGCACCACATCCCATCGCCACAAGACTGTACACCGTAGACCAAAACGCCGCATCTTGTTCGCAATTCTGCGTCCCCAGTGTTCGCAATCGCTGGGTTGCAGTGTCCAATTCTTCCATTTTGGCACTGCTATAATGCTCCTGCAACCAAAAAGCAATGTCGTACGCGAGGTGTTTGTCATCACGCGCACGACGCTGCAAGAATAGTAGCTCACAAAGATGCCAGATTGCCAACGATACTTTGAGTAAATCCAATAGCTCGTCGTCTTCGTCAGCATTGCGATCTTCAAGCGCAAAAATACTCCTCTTCAAGGCTTCGCGGTACTCGCGACTCGCACGGACAATCTCTTCAGGCACGAGTTCCCGTCCGACACGTCCTTTCTCTTCCTGAAGTCGCTGGAGGCGCATAAACACATCAAACGACGCAGCTACAAGCGAACGCAGTTCTTTCTTGAGGACATGTTGAGGAGGCGAGGACGACGTTGCAGCATGCCAATTTGCGGTACCAATTCCCCATGCCAGAGCACCAATAGCAGCTCCACTAGAAGTGGAGACGACAGGCAATTGTTTGGTAGTCTTGAGGATTTCCATTGCGGTCTGTGGCGCGAGATTTGCGGCGCCAAAGACCGACGACGTCATTGTCCTTTACCTCTTGGTTTCCAAGTACGGGGCCAATATGCGCGCCAACAACGCCCCCCAATCACCACATCTGAGGCATCCTCAGTCTCAGATAATCTGAGTAGATCCAATCTCCACCCTGTTTTGTGTCACGAAGAGACGCGACCTTCTTGCCAACATTTACTCGAACCTCTATCATGCCCAAGAACATTGTGAAACGCGCGGCAGAGTTTTGCATGACGCCCAAGTTTGAACGTGTATTTGATGACTTTGCTCGGTGCGTAGGTTTACTGTATTGACGAGTATCCACTGTGTACTCATGCGCATTCTCATGTACGACAGGGATCATGCCGATGTGTTTATGGATGCTGTCGAAGCGAAAGGTGGTGATGTCGAGCATAAACACGAGTACGTGGCGTAGTGCTCACACAGGTCGATCTCAATGAGTCTAATGCATGGGTGATCTCTCAGATACAAAGAGCTCCATGACAAGTATCTTCAACTCTTTGAGACTGAGCTCTCTGGTACGATATCACCGACAAGAGGTAGTTGTTGTCCATGGTGTCATGCTTTTGTTGTCCCTAGAGTTTGTCGAGTCGGAAGGCTCGACTGTGGAAGAGTTTTTCTCCGAATGTAGAGAGATCTCGGAAGGCCAGTACACTGCATTGTTTGAAGAGCATCAATACGCATGGTTTGTCGAGCGTTTGCTTGCTTGTATGGACTACAAAGAGTTCTACGGTCTTATGGTGAACGAAGCGCGTCGTCAGAGCCGCAAGTAAGCTCACGTTTTCAGAAGAGCACATTCCAATACACTCTTCAGCTAAAGTACTTGGTATTCTCTGGTGTTGTTCCATTTCGAATACCGATACACTGATTGGTCGAAAATCTCTACGGATTGCAGCCTGGGATTCGCATGGTGCACGAGATCAATTGTAATGGTCCACGAGACAACTCATGGAATGCACACGTTTGTGTGGGGATCAGGTGCGTATGCTCACACGAATTCCTCAGTGTTGCATCATTAACATACTTGCTTACGTCTCTGGAGGTGGTGCTGGGCAGCTCGGGGTGGGCAATCGTGAAGACTTTGCTCTCCCACAAGAGCTCATTGTGCCACGCGAGGTGAGAGCTTGAGTGCATGTATGCTTTGCAAATGTGGAGCTATTGACAAAGCCACGTACAGCTCATACGCGAGACCATTACAACAGGAGGATGTCATAGCGCAGGTAAACTCTGGTGGGAGCTCAATGTCACGTGGAATAGATTGACATTTGGGTGCCTGAGCTACAGGGTGGAGTGATCATGGGGAACTCTACGTCTGGGGTGACAATGAAAAGCAGCAATTGGCTCAGTCAAGAGCAGTTTCATGCCTTGTTGAGCCAACGCAATCTCCGGAAGTGAAGGTAGGATTCCTACATCTTGCCAAACTGTCTGCGGCTGATCGCTTGTTGCTGTCTCGATAGGATTGGTGTGTTGTAGCTGCTGCATGTGGATGGTCGCACACGGTTGTCGTTGCCAAACGAGTTCGACCAGCAACTGAAAACTCTCTAGACCACACTGCTGTACTGTCGTGGGGAGCGCAAGAGTATGACCAACTGGGTCGTGTATCATCTGAAGAGCATCCGGCACATGTGCCATGCCGATTGGAGTTGCCGTGTTTGCTAAGCAAGCGTCGTATCGTTAGTCTGTCGTGTGGATGGAAACACTCGTTGTTGGTGGTTGATGACGGCTCTGTCTACTCTTGGGGGAGTGGTCGACATGGAGAGCTGGGGCTTGGTAGATCGACTATGACAGTACCAACACCGACACTTGTGGGCACTCTCAGCGACTGCATGATTGGTAAAGTCTGCTGTGGCTGGCAACATTCGGTCTTCTTCTCATCCTCCACTGGCGCCGTCTTCGCTTGCGGAAACAATCGGCACGGACAGCTTGGCGTGGCAAAGGCCAACGAACCAGCGCGTTTCCTCCCAGCTCAAGTCGTTTATGTGTCAGGAGAGCCACTGTGCGTGTCACAAGTGACTGTTGGATGGCATTTTGTGCTTTGCTTGAGTGTGGAAGGCGCGTTGATCTCGTGGGGGAAAGGAACTCATGGTCAATTAGGTCTGGGATCCTTTACCACAGTCGAAGTACCAACATCGATCCGCTTCGATGCACCCGTGACTTCTATTGCCTGTGGTAGTGAACATACCATGGTTGTGACGCAACGAGGTGAGCTATTCACGTGTGGATGGGGTGAACATGGCAATTTAGGTGAGTTAGGTTTTGCACTCGTACTGCTGATGTCGTACTCACTTATTTCCGAAATTTCCAGGACATGGAGACACCGAAAACCGATGTATTCTCACCAAAGTTCAGTTCTTCCAGGACCACAATTGGCAGGTCCTGAACGCTAAGGCCGGTGGCGCTGTCTCCATTGTGCATGGATGTCCACACTCCATTGTTATGGACCAAAATGCATCATCATGATTGTCCAAATGGACCATCTGATTGCGGACCACCGACGCTTTTTCCACCAATCGTGATATCCATTGTTATCTTGATTTTAGCCAATCCTATCGCTCATGTTTCTCTCCTCTTTGCTTCAAGAGGGGTTCTCTTCGCTCGCACCGTCGTCACTGTGCAGCCGAGCCAAGGTAAAAGACCGACCACACGCGAGAACCCAACGGTGCGTATATAACAGCAATACTAGAGTGCTAAGGCCATGGAATAGTACGAAAGGAAAGAACAATCCGTCGTCGTCCCCTTCTTGGATCTCCTCTCGAGGACGGAAAACGGGTGGAGAGGAGATCAATTTTTCGGACGGACGTTTCCGATATTTCTTTCGCCCATGCGCTACAGAAATGGCGACGAAGGAAAAAGGAATCAGTCAACTCATGTGTGACGTTTGAATAGATAATCATGATGGCAGGTCGTGCAGGAGCCGAAGTCGTGATTGGTACGTGGTGATGATGAATCGTCTTGCTTTATCGGGAAAAGACTAATGAAAATATGGTGACGACAGTGCCGCGCAATTTCAAGTTGCTCGAAGAACTTGAAAGTGCGGAAAAAGGTCATGGCGACATGAGTATTTCGTTTGGATTGGAGCAAGCGGATGATATTTTCCTTACAAACTGGATTGGCACGATCCTCGGTCCGGCAGGCGTACGTTTCTATACATGGTTGGAGTTAGGCGTTCAACTCATGGATTCTGTTGTTTTTGATAGACTTGCCATGATGGTCGTATTTACAGTCTCCGCATCCACTGCAGTGACCAGTACCCCAATGTTCCACCAGAGTTTTACTTCACGAGCCGCATTAACATGAGCTGTGTGGATCCCCAAAACGGACGCGTCGATCCACGACGACTTGCCGCGCTTGCCAATTGGAACCGTAACCAGGGCATTGAAACGGTGTTGACGGCTATTCGCGCTGAGATGGCATCGCCTACGAACCGCCGTTTGCCGCAGCCACCAGAGGGATCGTCGTTTTAGAGTCGAAACTCCAAAGCACCCCGATTTCCCGCACGACGACAGGCCACTGGTGCTGACGCGACGACCGTAGATGCAAAGACACAGGAAAGAGCAATTTCATCATGATATAGTTTCTCTATTGCATACTATTATGTTCTATCCCGCGTCAAAATTTGAAGTGACGAGCGCGTGATCGTAATCGTCGGTTCATAAGAAAGGGGTATTTCACAATATGGAACAGCATTCCTATCGCACGTAGAAAATCAAGCCCCATCGCAACAGCCGAGAGCGGTACGAGGAGATACGCAAAGAATTTGAGGCCTTTCGACGCAGTCCCCGGCATGGGCAAGACAAGGAGGAGATACAGCAACACCTCGCGTCCTAAAGCACATAGAAAAATGATTTGTTGCCACTTGTAGTCCCACACCGCAATTTGCTTGAAGAGCGGATGCCACGACTTCCGGTATTCGATGAATCCAAACTGCGAAGCAGCGACATTGATACAAAACAAGGCGAGTTCAAATACGAGAACGCTTCGAAACGAATCATGTTGCTCTGGATACAGCCGTTCAAGCGAAGTGTAGATCGCGATCATGCCGAGTTGATCAAGAAGCATTGAAATAAAACTCATACACGATACGAGAACACCACTCTTGATCCACAGCGTCAAGCGACGGGTCACGAGATCGCACAGAACCATATAGCCGATTGTTGCTAGTAGTTTGTCGCGGAGACCATCACCCGCGAGGCCAAGGACATGACGTTGTTGCTGGAAGATCGCAAAGAGCGTGTAGATCAACAACGCACGAAGACATTCGAGCATAGGAGCAACGAAAATCGCGAAAAAGTGGGCAACAAGCGACTTGTCTGACACGACATTCCAGTACCGAGAGAAAACGTACACTTCATACAATCGTCGGTCATGGGCGGGACTCCGACGACTCTTGCGTGCAGGGTACGGGGCTGGGGACAAACAGCCGACACAAAAGTCTGCGCTGGCATGGCCAGTCTGTATGGAAGTACTGGTCCTGGGATGCGAGGAGACGCAGTGGAGCACACGGAAATCCTTTTTCCCATCTTCGGATATACTCAACGACGCCACTATGCACATGCTACAATGAGGATAATCGCACTTTTGTCCACACACGACCACTTGACGTACCTTCAATCATGCATGGATCCAGCAGAATGATTTCATTGGTCGTGCCCTTGAGGAAGAATGGTGCATTGCGCAACGATCCATCTGGTCGTGTCCAAAACAAAAATGGTGGTAATAAATTGTCGGTATCGAGATCCATACTCCCAGGTGAACACCAAATCGTAACTTCATCGCCTGCAAGGAGAATATACTTGCGTGGGAACCGAAAGACTTTGGTGGCATTGGCATCAGCGACAATGTAGCCTGTGAGATCAATTGCTTCTTCCGAGGGATTTGAGATGACAAGAAACTGCTTTTGTGTATCGACGCGAGAGATATAGAGCTGCTGCATAACAACTTTATGGCATATTTGCATAGAACCACGCGCTACACGACGGTCGAGC
>JAADWU010000265.1:0-15107 GCA_023336255.1 Pythium graminicola
ATCGGCCAAACAAGTGGATTTTGCAACGTGCTTTGCTCGGTTCCTGTACTGCATGGTGTGCTTGCGCTGGAGACGGAGACGGATGTTGGTGGGGATGGGTTGTTTGTAGTATTAGTGTCTAGTGTCAGGGGCTCGCCAAGAAGCGACGAAAAGAATCCGTGACTGAGAGTTTGCGTGGTTTGGTCGTCTGAAGGTGGCGAGACCTCGCCATCATCATCGACCTCAAGGTCTCCGATAAACCGCAATGCTTCACATAAGAGCGCGTCATCATCGGCAGTCGCCTTGTATCCGTTCAACGCTGTGGGTTCCATCGAACAACCGCAAAGAAATGAGCTGAGACAGCAAATGCAGTACAACGTGGAGATTAGCCTCCGACTCACAAGCGTCATCACACGTCCGTGTCTTCCTCAGACTCATGTTGTCCCGTCCTCGTAGAATCAGATTGCCCCTGAATATGAGGCTTCATGTACATTAGAGCTACGATACAAACCAACTAAGGATCTCACGATGAACACTCATTCTTGAGCTCTTGCTCCTCGATCCGTTGCACTTTACTGGATACACCAGTGGCCCGTGCAAGGGAACGTTCAAGAAGACGATTGTCCAGTGTTTGCTTGATGGTGTCGAGATGATTGGTCACTGAACTCACAAGGTAATTCGTGAGGGTACACATTCGACGTTTCCGATCGATTGAGGTATCCAGAAACTCGGGGACAGAGAGTTGGGCAGAGAGGTATTCGGCCATTGCGGTGGACTCGACTTCCAGTGACGATTTCCGGGAACACATCCATCCTGTATGACGAATAAAGATACCATCCAGTGGAGCATCGGTAATCTCACTGGGATCGGTCAGGGCCACCCAGACAATGATCGTCCGATCCTTTTCCACAAACTTTCGAACGGTAAACTTGAGCCGTACACGTCCACTGAATCGTGGGAGCTGGACCGTTGTTTCCATCTCCCGTACGATACGATCCTGTAAGACTTCGTCGTGTTGAATGGGATCCTCAAAGATGTGACCTGGGTAAAACACAAAGGTTTCCCACATGGCTTCACCAGCAGCATCATGTCGAAAGGGGACATATCTCTTCTCCGTGGCTTCAATATAGGCTCCTGTATCGTCCGAGTGTAGGACATTGACATGACGAAAGGCTGCTGAAGATGGAGCAAAGCAATCACGAGCCAAAACTGTGTCGACTTGGTCGTAAAGTGATGGAAGCATTGCGTTCATGTCCATGAGCACACAGGCATGATCAAGTGGTCCAGGCTCCGTGGTTCGAGCACGTTTCGATATGATCTGCCCATTTAGCCAATGCTATCAAAACAATATTAGACCGTTCGCAATAGATTCTTGTCGTGCACGATGCGTACCTCTGAATTTCGTCGTTTGGTTAATATCCGTTCGAGCGTATGGGCAATCTTGACTTGTTCATCCAGCATTTTACGTAGTTTGACATTCTCGACTTCTGCACGGTATCGTTGTTCACATTGACCACGGGCCATTGCTTCCCATGCGGCGACCAGTTGTGCCGTACTAGGTGCAATGGGTCCCTTGGGACGAGGAGACCGTCGGACATGGTCTCGTTTGATCTCATCCAATTGACGTTGTAATTCTTCGACGGTATCTCGTAAATGATAAATTTCTTGTTTCATGCGATCTCGACTTGTATTGACCCCACGTGGTTGCGATTGACTAGAGGTTGTACTGCTCGATCGTTTCAATCGACGATCAATGGTTTCGGTTCCAGAGACTTCGGATTGTGGTGTCTCGGGTGGGGAGTTGGTGGAAAGAGAGGTATTGTCACTATGGACATTACACGCCGCAATGAGCACATGAATGGCTGAGGTGGGAGACGTCGTGGTCTCCGCCATGAGTTGTGTAGTTTTGATTGATGTTGAGTGTGAAGCGTTGGTTGCGAAATGGTTACGATTGCCAAGCACCAGAAACGACACCACTACGTAGTGATTAGCAGACCTGACACCTATTGATCACAAGATGGGATGTGCACACTAGCACGGGATTTTTGGCAGAATGGATGCAAGAATGCTTCGTCCATCCTTGATTACGACTGCACGTCTTTGACTCATCTCCGTCATCTTGTTGAAAATCAATAAAGCACCCATCTTCAATCGGATTTGAGAGAATATGCCACATGGCTACATGTCAAGAGCTCTATTATCTCCGAGGTGGGGATGGCGGTGGGTTTGCATGTCGCGTAGGACCCAAACACGATGATTCATGATTGCGCGATAATGGTGGTTCGGATGCTGTCGTCTTCACAGCATTGGCAAGGAGATAATTGTCAATGCTTTCCCGACCCAAGTCCATTTGAAAAGACATGGCCGCCAGCACGTAATTGGTCAAGGTCCCAATTTTGCGCTTTTGATCCGGCACAATGGCATCCATTTCTGGGGTGGCGACGTGATATGTTGCGTGTTCCGTAAGCGATGGATTCGAAGAATCGTCCACGGGTAGGGGAAGCGCACGAACTCGCATCCAGCCACGATGGCGAATATACATACCTTCACACGACGAGCCGAGGGCTTCACCAGGATCACTGAGCCCCGCAAACAAGAAATCGATGCTGCCTTCTTTATCAATGCGCTGTAGAAAGAGCTTGGTACGGAGAATACCGCGAAATCGGGTAGTATCGACCATTGACGTGAGATTGTACTCGAACAGCGTACCAAGTATTGTTGAGTCCTGCAAGCACAGCACACATGAGGAACAAGTTTATACAGCAATTGAACGTGATCGAGAAACGCACCTGAACTGCTACGGCACGCGGATTGACGGTGGCGGTCAATTGATGGAGCACAGCATCCGCAACAATCGGTACGTCAAATGGCAGGAATCGTCGTTCGGTCGTTTCGACATACGTGCTAAAATCGTCCCGATATCGTAGATCAATGTGGCGAAACGGTCCATGGTCATTTGAAAAACACTCGCGCTCAAAGACCGCCGAACTATCCACGAGTTGTGCGCTCAGACACGCGATGAGATCGTGTCGAAGGTTGGCGCTATCTAACGGACTTGATTGTTCCGTGGAGACATTGGTAGGATGCGTATCAAGACGTCGAGCGAGCATCGATTCGACCTACGAGCACGAGTTTGAGCACAGTGAGATTCAGAGCATAATGATCGCAAATGAGAATTAAAAAGAACCAACCTCGGCATGTTGTCGTCGATGCAATAGTTTCTCCAATGACTTTCCCAAACGAATTTGACCTTCTAAAAACTCGCGCAATTTGTTGTTTTCCACTTCAGCTGCATATCGTAATTGTCGTTGACGTTCCGCAATGTCTTGCCACACGGCATTGGCAATGGCTTGGGCGCGTCGTGTCGGATCCATGGCATCGTGGGGCTTGACATCTACATTGTCGGGTCGCATTTGAGCCAGTCGTAATTCCAATTCCACTACGGTCTCTCGTAAATACGCTGCTTCTTGCTTCATGCGCTCACGACTTCGGTTCCCACCCGCAGCATTATTCGTTCGGTCGGTCATGGTTCTCTCGCTCTCGTGGTCTCAGTTTGGTGGACCCGTATGGTATTGATTCCTAACATTTGAAAATCAACTCTTAGAGGTACTGACACTGTACTGGAGACCTTCCCGTCCTGAACAAGTCTGGCATGGTATTGGACAGTGCAACCACAGCCCTAGGGAGACGTCATTCCCCAAAGACCAGATTTGGTGGGATCAGCTGCAGCTCTTGTCTGCATCTCGAGAGTCTTGCAGGTTGAGGAAGCGGTCAATTGTACTATCGGCACGGTCTACCCAATGAGTGCGCCGCTCGGGGACGATGCCGAACGTGAGGCGTTCCACGCTACGCTAGCGTTTCTCGATGAATACGATGGCGATATTGATCTGGGTGGGGACGACAGTAGCAGCGTTGCGTCGTGGTCCCCAGCACCAACAACCTCGACCAGTGAAGAACCGTCTCAGTCGGAACCCGACTCGGAAGCAGGCTTCAGTCCTGGTGCAAGCCCGACCACGTCCCCAATCAAAGCCAAGGGCCGTGCAAAGAAACCAACGACCAAACGTCGACACCATTCAAGCGCGGATGATCCACGCATGAGTGCCAAGACGGCGGCTGAAGGTGCCTACCCAAGTCGTACTCGTCGTGCAGAACTCGAATATTTGCGTGGTAAAGTGGGGGAATTGGAAGAACGTCTTCGTGTGCTCAAGCAAACCAAGCGACCAGAGAATCAACTCGCAAAAGTTGCGCCACGTCTTGGCACGGACGAAGAGGATCCATCACCTAGTGATCCATGGGAACTTGCGGTTGCTCAACAACAAGCAGCGATACCAACTGGTGGTGAATCCATGTGGGAAGATGTTGCCATGCGCCAATTTGAACAACGTCAACAAGCCGAGATTGAGAACCAGCGTTTGCGCAGTATGCTGGAGAGCCAACTCAAGCTTGCACGTGGCCTGGAGCGCCTATTGAAGCGGACCAATGCGGATGTACGTCTTGTTGGATTGTAGACCTTTGGATGGGACTAATATTTGTGTATGATGGTTAGCTGATTCTCCCGACCAACAAAATCAAACGCCCCCGTCTGTCACCGGATGGTCGTACGGATGCCTCGGCCTTTGACGACCTCATGGACGTGATTGACGAGATGTACACACAATTGGACGATGTGTTTAGTGACTCCCGTTTTGATCATGAAGATGCACCGCTACGGGATATTCAAGTCACCAATGATATGTCTTTTGGGACAGTTGTTGATGTCTTTGATGCCCGCAACATGCCATTTGACTTGCGTTCAACATCTGATGCTGTATGGGGCTACTTTGTCAACACATCGGTGAGCTATGCCCACCAGGTATGTGTAATTCACATGGTTTTATCACCAACTGATCCACTGATTTCGATCTCTTTCGCTATCCTAGCAAATCGAGATTACGGACGATGTGCTCAAAAAGCATTTTGATTTTATGGTCGAAGTCCAACGGTACCAATCACACTTTCGTGGTCGTCTTGCTGGTCGTCGCTTCTTTGAAGAAGATCGCATTGTGATTTTGTGGGTTGCGATGATTGAACCCGAAATGCCGGGGGGGACCAGTAGTGAAGGTATGGTTGTTCGTCAAAAAGGATATACGATCATCAAACGACCCAACAAACTCCCGCCCAATTGTGAACCGGATGCACCTGTTGCACGCATTCAATCCAAGCATATTGCCATCCCATTTGTCTACGAAGATGTTCCGGATCACAAACGCCGGACGGGGACACTGACCAATTTTGTCCTTCAAAGTGTCTACAGTCATTTGCAAACAAGTCGCAAGATCATTGAGAATGTGTTGATTGAAGGTGCGATGAAAAAGTAGGAGAGACTGTATAGATGGAAAACGTAGATATCTTGGTGGTACATGTAGCATTTGTTGTGTTTGGAACTATCGCTGGAAAGTACACATGTAGCCATGTGCGAGCATCGTTGCCAGGGCATTGAATCTCAGAGGTTTTTACGGTAAGGTTGGGGAGGTTGGTCACACTTTTGCAGGATGCTTGCGGCGCGTCAACGTTGCTCACAATCCGGTTGTGCAAGAGAGGTCCGTCACTCAGTCTCCCAAGAGTCAGTTGGACGACTATGGACGACGATGTCATCCATGCGACCAAGGCGTTCCTCGAAGAATTTGACGGCGCCGCGTCGGACGATGATACTGAACGGCGGCGCCTTCTTGGTCAGCCGACAGTCCACACCCAGGTCCCGCCCAAAACACCCTTGAATATGTCCAGAAGACAGAACCAGGCCACGACAAGACCCGTGAAAAAAGCACGTGGGAAAGGGCCCGCGAAACCCAAGACCACCAAAGCAATGGACGATAGTACTCTTAAAGCCGAAACTGCGTCCACCACGTCGAGTGCGGCAAGTGAGACCGTGCCCTTGGCACAACCCAAGACCCGGAAAGAAGAACTCCAGTTTTTACGGGATCAAGTGATGGAACTCGAGGAGAAATTAAGGCTTCTCAAACGTGGTGTTGGAAACGATGATCCCCCCACCACCACAGCGGTTGTTCCACACGGTGGTCGATCGAACGCTCTCACTCCTGTGGATTCCGTGCCTAAACCCAAACGTATTGCATCTATGTGGGAAGATTTGGCTATGCGACAATACCAGCAACGTCAACGTGCCGAAGTGGAAAATCTCAAGCTCAAGAGTTCGCTGGAAGATCAGCTGAAAGTCGCGAAAAGTCTCCAACGCATGCTCAAGCGGTCCAAGTGTGATGTACGCCTCTACAATTTCGGTGAGAATGCTTGTATGAATATAGGAGTAACCCACGTGGTGTGTTGTGTGTAGGCGCTAACATCCCAGAACCATGCCAAACGTGGTCGTCGTGTCATGAACAAATCGTCTACCGAAGATGCAGCAGAATTTCATGAACTCTCGTCTACGGTGATTGATATGTACGAGTGCATCGGCGACGCGTTTGCTGACGCGCGGTTTGCAACTGCAGACGTCGACTTCCGAGACGTGAATGTCCAACAAGATGAAGCAACAGGGACGACTATTGAGGTGTTGATCGCCAAAATGGTGCCGTTTGACGTCAAGACGACGGCTACAGCCATGTGGGAGTATTTTATCAACGAATCCTTGGGTAGTCATGGATTACATGTCGAGGTACGACCACCTAACTGCTATGGGAACACGTGTGTCAGACTAAGTTAATGGTGGATGGATCTAGCGGACCGAAGAGCTCACGACCGATTCCGTCATGAAAAGTATTCGTGTTGAACTCGAAATCAAGAAATACTGTGGTCGATTTCGTGGCAAGATTGTTGGAAAACGATACCATGAAGTAGATCGTGTGATTATCGTATGGGCTGTGCTCGCGGAACCGGTTGAAGTCTCGGATGCGCCAATGGACGGTATCATCTTGCGACAGCGTGGCTGGACGATGATTCGAAAACCCTCGACGAGTGAGTTGGCCAATGAAACAAACGTTGCGATGATCCACACAAAACACGTTGCCATCCCGATGGTCTATGAAGATGATGTACCGGATCACAAACGCAAACTCGAATTACTGACCAACTACATCGTGTTTTCGCTCTTTCATCAAATCGAAGCGGGTCAACAAGTGCTTGAAAATCTCTTGTTTGAGAGTTTAAAGACCACAATGTCGAATCAACAGCAAGAAACTGCCCAAGACAGTAATGAACGATAGCAAATTGAACTTCATAATGCCATATATGAGACCTTCCAGTTCAACCATCACTCTGTAATGGACAGGCTGGCGATGAAACAGCAGTCTCTCTCTCTTGCCCAGCAACCATCATGGAAATTCTGGACGACGAAGAAATCAATTCAGTGGTCGCGGCGGCGCTCGCGTGGATTGACGACGTGGATCACATTCCAACGACAACGCCACGCCGGACGCGACACGATCGATTGTGGCTGCTCCGTGAGCAAATTGATGAGCTCGAATGTGTTCTTGCGCAACGTCAGTTTGGTGTACTCGATGGCTCAAGTCCTGCGGCTTTGTGGGCACAAGTGGCTGCTAATCAATGCCAAGAACGAGCAAAAGCTCTCAAAGAAAACGCAGTACTGAGGGATTGCGTACAAACCGTACATGCATATGCACAAGACCTACGAAATCGAATCGAGACGTGGTGCCAACGCACGTACCCCGAGATTAAGAACACCGTTTTCCCGAGTCCTCGTCCCTTGGTGCTTTCCTTCGACCGCAATGTATTGACGACTCGTCTAGATATCATCGCCCGGCACGCCAGTCGGAACTGGTTGGGACTACTACCGAGGGTTGGTCCGGAATTTCGACAACGAGCGATCCACCTCAACGAGACGGGAGAAATTCTGGTGTTTCAGTCGCATTATGCTAGTTATATGCCGTTCAAACTCTCCCTCGTGGCCTCAGAACTCTGGGCACAGATGCTTCATGCCACCTACGGCACAGGTATGATTTCGACGACCATCGATGAAGTCCCAAACAAGACATTTGGTGAGATTGTACATCACCTGAGTCTCTCGTCATCGTCGAGGCTGGAAGCCCGTGGATCCTCTGCGTTGCGACGAGTCTTCACAGCGGATGGGACGGTTGTCTTAGCCAATGCAACGATGAGCGCAGGCCCAGTCGTGACCAATAGTGGAGATATTTCCACTGAGGCGTACGAAATGCACGAAGTTGAGTGGCTACGACTTGGTCGCACAAGTACTACATCGTCACTTATTTACATTGAATCAGTCACCTACATTGAGATCAAATCCGTGGATCCAAACGCTACAAGCGACACCAAGCTCCAGTGTATTGGAGAGGCACTCCGTCGCGAGTGCGAACGCGTTGGGGTGAACAACGTTCAACGCCTGGAGAACCGTTTACTAGACATTTTAGTGACAACTAAAACCTAATGGGAACTTGACCACGGAAGGATAAATGGAATCACGAAGTGCACACGTCAACAATACGGTACACTTTTGTTATAATAGCACTATACACGTGTCGGTTGCCTTGACGAAGTCTGGCGAGACATATCAAGTATTCGATTATCAATCATTTGTCGACCGTTGTAACGCTCTTCGTTCTCGCTAATAGCAGAGAAATGGGCTCGAAAGCGATCAAATTGTCGACGGTGGGCATCATCACACGCTCTTGTCGTTGATTCCAGAACAAAATCACTGACACTTTCAGAATAGACACGTACTCGACTTGAACCGTCAGCAGTCAGTCGTCCAATACGAACCCATCCATGATGATG
Source organism: Pythium graminicola (assembly GCA_023336255.1). Classification (NCBI taxonomy): domain Eukaryota; phylum Oomycota; class Peronosporomycetes; order Pythiales; family Pythiaceae; genus Pythium; species Pythium graminicola. The sequence goes on from JAADWU010000265.1 coordinate 8,722, forward strand.
AAGCTTTGCATTGCCTTCAAAGTCATATGAATGATCATTCCCCGCTCGTGCCTCCGACACCATCACCCAACATATCAAAATGGTACCGTCGGGCAAATAGACCCGTCGCAGAATGGCGGCACCTTCTGCTAGATCAGGGTCATCCTGGAATCGTCCAAGGATCCCATCGGTATGTTCATATTCGGGAACCTAGCACAACACATTAGCACAATGACTTGAATATACAGCACCATATACAGCATCTCACCAGAGAGTGTACCGACATGCCAAAGGTACCTTTTGCAATGACACTCCACGTCGCCGAAGCTAAAAGCGATAATTTGAAGGGGACATACCGCGCTGAATGAAACCGTACGGCTGCACCCTCGTAACGCCGATCAAAATACTGGTGGCTGACTTCCTCAAATGAAACGCGCTGTTCCACAAGAGGTCGTTCACACGCTCCAGCCGCCACACAACTTACAAGTTCATCCAGCCGACGACGCAAGAATCCAGCAACGTTCACGTCTTCCAGCATAAAATACTGTCGCTATTGGCAAAGGAGCAGCACCATTAATACCCTGGACAAAAGATGATGGTGAGGATAAGCGGTCTTACCCGAACGTTGTGCCCGAATACTTGGTGCCACAATTGTCGACATTGATCGAGTCGTTGTTGAATCTCAATCACTTCAGCACCAGGTACACCTTCAAGATCATTGACTGGCGTAGTGAATGGCCTCGAACGAGTCATGGCTGTGAGCTGTGCATGGAAATGACGGAGTGCACTAAGCAATCTGGAGACCTGAGATTCACGCGATGCATGGACGTCAGGAACAATTTCGGTCGTCTGGCGCTCGCTCGTCGACGCGTAAAAGGCATCGATGAACGCCAAGGCATCTTCTACGATGTGTTCATCCTCGTCGAAGAGCGCCAGAGACATCCCAAAGATAAGGACAATTGAGGCAATTGGAGAAATGATGGATGTCAAGGGTCTTGACAAGTGAGACCCTTGACATCCATCATTCCTTCATGGTCAACCATCATTCTGCGATGATGGATGCAAGTTTGTAAAGGTATTTCTTGGCTTGAGGCACGAAGCGTTCTTGTTGAAGTAGCAGCTGTGAAAGCTGTGACTAGACAAGTGTCATATACCGTAGATGGTGTGCCACCGCTTCACTCGATCCATTCACTGGACGAATGAGTACACCGCTTACACATTCCAAGTAGACACGGGATGTGTGTGTTCCTTGCTTTATGATGCAATCGACCTACACGTAACCATTGAAAATGATCGTCTCAGCATCACTCATGACATTGAGTGGATGCTCCTGTTCGCCAGCTACAGTGACCCAGCAGATGAGTATGCTGCCATCAGGTAAATGGACCCGACGAAGGATTGTGACACCCTCTGTCCCATCTTGGTGTTCTCGAAATCGACTGAATATCTTACGATTGAATCATGAGGGCCGAGAGAAAAACACGAAGAGAGAACAAGGCCAAACCAACCTGGGAACGATGTTGAAGACCCAAAGTCTGCTCTGCAATCACACTCCATGTTGCTATGGCCAAGATGGAAAGTTTGAATGGGATATATCGCCCTGTTCGAAATCGAACAGCAGCGCCGTCGAATGAATACTTGAAATATAGGTGATTTACGTACTCAAACGCTGCACGGAACTCGAGTAGCGGTCGTTCAGAGGCTCCACGTACAACAGAATCTAAGATTTCGTCGACCTTTCGTATGTGTCTTCAAGCGACAGAGTAGTGATTCACTAGGTTTCCTTAGTCATTTGATCGATGTCAACTCACTCACTCATCCCATGTTTGAATCAACTCCCAGTACGTGCAGCAAGCGTCATCGGCATGCCTCGAGTGAATGTTTATCCACTCGAAAGAATTTGTAGAGCACGATGGGTATTGACAATACTTGCATGGTTACGAGTTTCCTTTGCTAATCATTGAGACCAGCCAGTACATCACGTGCCCAGTCTTTGGTATATGAGTCTTTGGTTGTGTGATTATTGTGATAGGACGAATAAAATACATCGATAAGTGAGAGTACGTCAAGTTTGTTTCGTCCATGTCGTTCAAAACGAAAACCACATGTTGAGACCTTCGTACAACAAGCAGCTCGGGATATATTCATGTTCTTCTCTACGTGTTCGACGGTACGCACAATCCCATAAAACTTCTACAGAGACACTACAATACTGCCGACTGCAGTCATGATGTCCTCCGAGTTGCTTCAAGCATTCGATTCTCAATCAATTGTCGATTTCGACTGCCATTTTCTGGATCCCATGCCATCAGCGCTTGTAATCGTTTAAAACGTCGACGATTGATGTCGTCATCTGCGTCTGTACAGGCCAATGGTCGGAGCTCAACGTCGCTCACACTTTCAAGATACACGCGCTGTTGACCCGAGGCTTTATCGATCACTCGTCCCACACGTACCCATCCAAATTGATGAGTATCTGCATCCCTTATATAATCGACTCGACGTTGGATCTCGTCAAGTGACGTCACTGAGACGTCTGTCCACGCGAACAAAAGGCTTCCGTCAGGTAAATAGGCCCGCCGTAAGATTGAGATACCTTCCGATCCATCGGATTTATCTTGAAAACGAGTCAAAATTTCGTCAGTGTACTCCTCGGGTACAGTCTGAAAAAACTATTAGTCAAGGCGACGACTCTTGAGGATGATCGTATCTCACCTGAGACCGTCCGGGGACAGAGTATTTGGCATCAATGACGACACTCCAAGCCGCCATTGCCAAGATCGATAATTTGAATGGGATATATCGTCCGGATCGAAACCGCACGGCGATACCTTCGTGAGGATAGTACAAGGACTGATCACACACTTCTATTGCTGCTGACGTTTGATCTGCTGGTAACAGGGGTCGTTCACATGCATCACTCATGACAAACTGAATCATCTCGTCAATCCGTCGTCGTAATCGATTTCCAACATTTGTATCCGTGAGCACAAAGAACTGATACAATACGATGACACAGATCATTAGCACCCTCCTCAGCATCATGCACACAAATGAATGTCGTTCGTCTTGTACCTGAGGTGGTATTCCCATGATATCATACCACAATCGTCGACACTCGGCGAACAGGGGTTGAATCGTACTTGTCTCGTCCACTTCTGCATATTGAATCCGTACGAGTTGACTCGTATTGGTCTGTGAGTGCACGGCCACGAGCTTGGTGTGTAAATTTCGAAGCGCAGCACAGAGACCTAGCGACTTTGTTTCACGCAAATCGCTCTCGGCCAACGGATCGTCGTCAGTGTCGATCGTATAGTCATCATTCGAAGACCCATAGAATGCATCAATAAACGCCAGTGCATCTTCTACGATACGTGTATCAACGGCCTCGTCGTTCGATGCGAATACCATCGTATTTGCTAAATGGTGTTGGAGATTTAAAGCCTCCAAATCATATTGCTGGCGGCAGCTGCAATGGCATCCAGCAAAATGACAGTGCCATCATTCGTTGTCGACGACCATCATTCCGCATGCCAAGAGCTACCAATATTATTGGCAATAATAATTGCTAGTTATTGAATTGAATATTATGTACTTCTATGGCGTGCTAGGTCTGGAGAAGTCTGGAGGGTTGCTTCCAACATTCGATTTTCAATTTGTTGACGTCCTTTCCCGCCATGTTTTGTCTTCCATGCGTACATGGATGTCATGAATCTCTCAAAGAGACGGAGATTTGTTTCTGGATGATCAATTGAAGACGTTGATGGTCGAACAACCACATCACTTATACTCTCCAAGTAGACACGTTGATGTTGGGACGTTTCATCCCAACAGCGACCCACACGTACCCATCCGAATTGATGCGTCTCGGCATCACCAATGGAGTTGCAAGGATGATAAATCTCGGCATGTGGTGCCGCTGCGACGCCTGTCCAACAAATCAACATACTTCCATCGGGTAAGAAGGTTCGACGTAGGATGGTGACACCTTCTGTTCCATCTGGATCGTCTCGATATCGAGCAAGAATCTCGTTGGACTCTTCAAAGTGTTTGGTCTACACGAGTTCAAAGCGTTAGAACAGCACTTTAAGAACGAGTCAAAGAATGATGCACCAATACATGCGATCGTCCAGCAACGTTAAACGTGCTTTCGATCAAGACACTCCATGTAGCTCTAACCAAGATCGATAACTTGAAGGGGATATGTCGTCCAGATCGAAAACGGATGGCCGCACCGTGGTGTGGATGGTCAAAGTATTTGTCACTGACTTCATCCACCGGTGCACGTTGTTCGATCAGTGGTCGCTCACTCATTCCATTCGTAACGCATCCCACAATTTCATCGAGACGTCGTCGTAAAAAGTTGGCAATATTGGTATCTTTTAGCACGTAGAAATGCCGCTATTACCACAACACGTATTTCATCAGTACATCTTGCATTCAAAGCATTCCAACGCCATCAACGTACAGCTGTCGTGACCCCCATGACATGGTACCAAACCCGTTGACATTCATCAAGTATTTGATGAATCTCACTGGTTTCATCCACTTGTGCACTTCGAATACTCGTGAGTTGAGTCATACCGGTCTCTTCGTTCATAGCCATGAGCTTGGTATGCAAATCGTTTAGCACGATACGAAGTTGTTGGGTCTCGAGATCGCATGTGTCGTTCTCCGAGAGCGAATCTTCATCAGCGTCGGTTGTATGACAATCACTAGGAGACCCATAGAACGCATCAATGAACGCGAATGCGTCTTCTACAACACGCGCATCCAACGCATCGTCTTCAGTGGCACGCGCCATTGGAAAACTTGCGAAATGCTGGATCATCCAGCCTTTCAAAGAGACAGAGTGACAACATTACCTTCACTGCTACCATCATTCTGTAATCGAAGAGCTACCAATTATTGCAATAATTGAAGTTGGGACCTCACACACTTGCAAGGTCTCTACGATGAGCACATCGTTGTGGAGTGACGAAGCCGAGCACGCTGCGATTGTCTCGGCGGCGCTTGCGTTGATTGATGAAGTCTATCCCCCGCATTCGCATCGCACAACTACCAAACTACGTGCTGAAATCCAACAATTACGGGACGAAATCGCGGCATTGGAACGTATTCTTTCGCAGACGCAGTTACCACTTGATGGCTCGAGTCTCACGGCGTTATGGGCGGACATGGCTGATCGACAGCGACACCTCCGACAAGAAGCTGTCGGTGAAAATGCCGTGTTACGCGAGAGTGTGCAATCCCAATTGGCATTGATCGCGCAGTTCCAGCGAACGCTCGAGCCAATTCTCCTCAAGATGCGGCCGGTCATGGCCTCGGAAACACCGCTTCCAATCCCGCGATGGCCCAATTGGATGTCGTGGACACACGATATGTTGACACAACGACTCGAAACGATCGCTGAAGTCGCTAGTGGGGAATGGATAGGACTCTTTCCGTCCATTGGTGTCGAGTTTCGCGATCGTCAGGCTTCTCCTACCAGTCCAGGCAATGGTCTCAAACTACAGTATCGTTACGCTGGGTATGTACCGTTCAAGCTCTCGCTTGTAGCGACCGAGCTTTGGGACATGTTACTGCATGAATCGTTTGGCCACGAAGCATCGTACACGGTACGCGGTTGGTGTTGATGTATGCATCGGATGAGAGTGAAGTTAACAAATGCTCTTGTAGATCTCGGATCAATCGCCCCATGAAGCCTTTGGTCAGCACGTCCTCAATTGGACTCAGCCACCATCCGTCAATCTCCATGTCCGAGGTCCTTCAGGCATTCGTCGGGTATTTACGGCCGATGGGAGTGTAGTGTTTGCTGCAGCGTCGATCGCATGTGGATCTCATGACTCGCCGTCCACGAATTTGTTGGAAGGCTGTGATATGCACGAAGCAAGTTGGCTTCGGATTGGTCACGCACCCATGGCGCCATCCCTCGTATACATTGAATCGATTTGTTATATCGATGTGAAACCAACGCATCGACATCCATGGCAACTCGAACGGGTGCGGGATACCATGCTTCACGCAAGTGAACGCATTGGCAAAAGCAATGTGCAAAAACTTGAAAATCGATTGTTGGACGCAGTGATAGCCTCGGTAAGACGTCAATCGTAATAACTGTGATACGCATTAGATTACGAGTACACTTCCTTCTTAGGGTAATGTGCATCTTACAGGAGCTGTTTTACAAGTCTAGAATCCTCGGGTAGAAATCATATCAGTGACCTGTGAATTCGGTACGGCGACTGTACCACCAGTGTTGTTAATCGTGATGAATCAAACTTACCATCCGCTAATCTACAATGTCTACCTTCATAGGATTGGCCACCGGTCGTGAAGACGTCTTGAGGATTGCCTCGAGCATTCGATTCTCGATTAATTGACGGTTCTTATTGCCTTGCTTCTCA
>JAADWU010000266.1:0-15088 GCA_023336255.1 Pythium graminicola
GATCCTCCGATGCGTTTGAACCAGGATATGGAAAGTGCTCGACGAGTGTGAACCGACCACAAGCGAGTTCTGTCGGCTCGTTGGTGATTCCATGTGGAACAATGACTACCATCAGTCCAAGTATGAAGTCTCAGATGAAACCTACGACGCCAAGCACGATGGTCACTACGTGGCTTCACGAGTATATGACCAATACCACGTCAACGACACCTCCGGCCACGTCGGGTGTCGATATCATGGTCATCCTGATCCCAGCGGTCATCGTCGGCCTCCTTCTCATTGTTGTGGTGCTGTGGTATTGTCGACGTCGCCGACGCACCAACTCCTATGATCTCGGGACTCCTGTCACTGGTGTCAATCACGCACCGTTTACATCTCCAGGTTACCAGCTCGAGATTAAAGTGAATCGGTCTAGTGCACATGCCTCAACCGCCACGACGAGCACTGAATCTATCCACCAAATGACAGATCATACGGAAGATCTCGCGTACAACACAGCCTTTAATCTTTTGCGAGGAGACCCTTCCGTGGCTGAAAAGAAGATTGGAAACCATGACATTGAACTTGCTGTTCAACTTGCCAAAGGAGCCTATGGAGAAGTCTGGGTGGGGTATTACAAACATGAGACGGTCGCGATCAAGCGACTGTTGCGTACCAAGTACCAATCAGCCAACGACGTCGGGGCATTTGTCTTGGAGATCCAATTGAGTGCTAAACTCCATCATCCCAATATTGTACGGTTCATTGGGGCCGCATGGGATTCCATTGATGCACTAGCCATGGTCATGGAATACTTACCAGCCGGTGATTTGTCCAAGGTTCTCCGTACCAGTGGTGTAACTCTCACGTGGGAGCAACACAAACTCGTCATGGCTCGTGGACTCTTTAGTGCCGTGGCCTACCTCCACGACCAGACACCAGCAATCATCCATCGAGATATCAAGTCGAAAAATGTCTTACTAAGCGACACATTGGAGCCCAAACTGATTGATTTCGGTGTAAGTCGACGCAAAATGGATGAAACCATGACTGCTGGTGTCGGGACACCATTTTGGACAGCTCCAGAAGTACTCAACAGTGAACGATATACGGAGAAATCGGATATTTACTCGTTGGGAGTACTGCTGACAGAGCTTGATACGCATCAAATCCCGTACAACAATATTGTAGGAGAAGACGGGGGAATGATGCATCTCAAGATTCTCAATGATGTTGTGGCGGGAAAACTGAGACCAAGTGTGACTGAGACGTGCCCGGAGACGATTGGGAGAATCATCGTTTGTTGTCTTCGTCAAGATCCAGCCACACGACCAACAGCCCAAGAAGTACTGTGGATGCTGGCCTAGTGGTGGGTCAATTAACAGTCATTCGTCTAACAATGCTTCAAAGGTCTTCTCTGGAATGTCTCCAACAGAAGTTGAGGTTTTTGGGCAAGTTGCCGCACATGTCACAGATGGATATTGCACACGTCACAGATCTACCCATTATCTTGACACACGTCACATAAAAGAGCATTTACGTGGAGTCCACAAACAAGGAATTGTCCACAATCAACCCATACTAGTGCTAGCCACACATCAAGAGACGCTGGGATTCGTATCAATTGAAAAAGATACACAATGATTTGTATAGTCGAGAATAAACCGAATCATCCCTAAGCAACCTTTGGAGCTCGTCTCACCAATCGGTCTTGACTGGCATGATACCGAGTTTTTACGAACAATGCCGACACGTCCTTGTGAATCTTATCATGGAACGGAACATTCCCATACGCGCGAGAGTCTTGGCCAAGTCGGAGACCCCGACCACTTGAATCTGCATGAACTCGCAGAAGGCCGATCCTGACCTTCCCACAATGACGGACCGATTCACATTTGTTCGAGCACACATGTGTACTGTCCAACGTTCTCGGCTTGCTTGGTGTGGCCGTGCCTGTGGCCTCTTGTCACAATCTGTGTCGTCGTTTTACGAACATTGACGTAGTATCAGTGGATGACCTGGCACAGTTCGGTCTGTTAATGAATACCTGAAGGAAGATTATCATCCGTCCGCCCATGGTTTTTCGCCAAATACGTGAGAATCACTCCTCCTCCTCCCGTAACTAGTCAACGTCCAAATTCTGGGGCCAAACGAAAATGGTCTGTGCCAGACTATTTCTGAATGCAGAGTGTTTGTGAATTTTCATAAATGGTCTGTGCTCTATACAAATACCATTCTGATACAACACGAGCGTGATGCCAAGTAACCCATTCTTCTCTCTTACGACCTCGGCCTACAGTCACTTTGAGGTTTACACGTGTGCGACCACCTGTGATATTTGCAGAGATGGTTTTGAGTGAGCCGTCACGATACTTTTGACGATTCTGCCACCAATATCGTGCTTTCTCGATGTTACTTGCATAAACGCCTGAAAACACCTTTGGAAACTCAGCAACTACTTGTGATTTGACGTGTTTCGTGTCAAAACTTTCCAACTCTTGTATCCTTTCGGTATACATCCAACACATCCTACAAACCCTCCGTGACCTTCACCAATGGGAATCACACAAAATGGATGGTTCCTCCTCCCACAGTAGTCGCAAGCGTGTGATATTTCCGACGAATCTTCTCTGCATCCAGTGCAGGTACTCATGACAATGCTGAATGCTAAATGACCTCTACCAAATGAACAGACATCGATTAGATCGATTCTATTATATCGGATCCCCCCAAACGTATCCAAACCGTATCGAGAAAGTTTCCAAAACGTATCGAGAAAGTGTCCAAAATGCTCACCGTGAACAGTCTGTATTGGCAGGGAAAAATTGCCTTTCTCAAAATAGTCTGTGACAGACCATTTTGGAGCACAGGCCAATTTCCTACCCAGACTAACTAGGGAGGAATAGTGCGTACAATCTCCGTCTTGAATCACAGACACCTGTTGCGTTGTTATCAGATTCACATGGTGAAACTCATAGTGACCTCCTTCAGTGCAACGATCCATGATGAAACCAGCATTAGAACCCAACGATCATGGCGTCGAAACTCTCCAGCATTCAATGAGCGCCAATTAGTCTCTATATCCATTGACTCGATATTGATATCGATAAGAAATTGTAGGTTCAATGGAAAGACAAACTGGAATGGTTTGGAGAGGGATTATCTATCGTAAGGACTCATCTTTTGTTGTTATTATAGTACAACGAGCCATCACTACCATCCTTTTCAATTGATCTACTGAGAAATTGACAAATTGACAGATCTATTGACCAACCTTTTTTTCTATGAACCCTCTATTATGGATTCCTGCATTTCGTGAGACCGTGGCCATGGAGACCACGCTATGGCGTGCATGGAAGACTGCAAAAGATGAGAAACAAGTCCATGAAGCGTCTCAGTTGCTGACACCACTAGTCGATCGTTTTCGACAGGTGTATCGACAGCTCATAGTACTACAAGGCACGGCAGTAACGACGCACTTTGACCAAGAAGTGGACAATCTCCTTCGTCTCCTCGACAAGCAACAATCGCAGGCGCTTGCGACGCATGTCGTGTTTGTCGACGAGCTCATTCAGGCGGTCATTGACGCCATGGAAGGCTTGGATCATGTGCTCCAATCCATGAATACGTCTGTCATCGACGATTGGCGTGGGCGATTGGATTTCGCAAAAGAAGATCATCGTATGGCATTGCTGGAATCCATTCATGCCGCCCACGACAAGCTTCGATATGATCCATCGCTCATGCGTGACACGATTGTGTTGCTCAAGGTAGAAAAGGAACGAGGCCATTGGAACGATCTTGCTCAGAAGCTGTGGGATGTCGTCGAAACAATCCGTGGCGATCGACCCGAAGTCGATGTCCCCGAGTGGTTTATTCCGGAGACCGATCTTGACTTTCAATCCCAACGAGCACTCGATCATGGGAGCTTTGGTGCGGTCTATTTTGCGGATTGGGACGGTTGTGAGGTTGTCGTGAAAGAACTCAAGGATGCACTCCTTCACGACGATAAACAGTACACGACGTTTACAAACGAAGTCGAGATCGGCTTTAAACTCTCGCATCCACACGTCATCAAACTCTACGGTGCGTGTCATACACGATCGCCACCGTTGATTGTGTGTGAATATGCCATGGAAGGAAATATGAAGGATTATCTCTTGCAAAATCTGTCGGCCAATAAATGGATGCTCTTGTACCAAGCGGCCTTAGGGCTTCAATATCTTCACAAGAACAATATTGTTCATGGGGATCTCAAGCTCAATAATATTTTGGTCATGGGCGATGGGACGGCCAAGCTTGCCGACTTTGGATTGAGTCGACGGAAAGCAACATTGACAGCGTCTACACTCACGAATGAGTTCAGTTCTGGGGCTATTCGTTGGCGTGCTCCCGAGTGTTTCAAAGTCAAACCAACCTTTGACTCGGATATCTATTCGTTTGCCATGTGTATCTATGAAGCATTGCGGGATCGATCCCCTACGAAGCTGTTGTCGTGGATGAAGATGTCAAAACCATGGTCTGTCAAGGGGAACTGCCACCTCGAGGCGAACAACTCAATGACGTAGTGTGGCATTTAATTGTGCGTATGACACACTTGACTCCGGGCCATCGAATCCGCTTGCGGAGTGCAATCAGCGAATTGAAAAAGTTGAGTATCCGCGAAGTTGTTATCCTCGATAGGGAGCAAGCATCGGTGCCCATAGAGATAACCGAGATCATTGAAGAGGATGCTGCAGCGTCAATGGAAACTTCACCGATTGGCGACATGGAACAACCTGACGAAGTGCCAATCGAAACAGCACTGATTCGCGCCATTGAGCAATACGCTCCAGCACCTATTCAGCAGTACGCTGCAGTACCTATTCAGCAGTACGCTGCAGTACCTATTCAGCAGTACGCTCCACCGATTGATACTACATCAATTATCGATACGGAGCAACGCTCTGCCGCGTCTGTGGACGAACCAATACCACAATCGGCAAACCGGTCGTTTTAGAAGCGTCTCGGTGGTGTGTTCAGGAGCAAGAACAAGGAAATTAAACACGAGAGCGATCGTGTAGATATCGATTCGTTTGCGCATCAACTGACAGCATCATCGAACGCAGATCAAAAGGGTCGTGAAGCTGCATTCAGGTGGGAGTTAAAAAGATTGCAGGAGGACCCGTATGTTGTCGACATGTTGATCTCGAGTGAGGAGCTTAAACTTACTGAGTTAATCTCCCGAGGTGCGTTCGCCGAAGTGTGGAAAGGATACTACAAACATCAGATCGTTGCTGTCAAACAACTTCTTCGTGGCAAGTATCAGCCCCCCAGTGACGTCGAGATTTTCGCACACGAGATCCAGTTATGTGCCAGGCTGCATCATTCCAACATTGTGCGCTTCATCGGTGCAGCTTGGGATACTCCGAATAATCTGTTGATGGTCATGGAATACTTACCGTTCGGTGACCTTACCAATGTCATTCGGTCCAGTGGTGACAGTCTCACGTGGCCAAGGCACAAACTGCCAATGGCGCGTGCCCTCTTCAAAGCGGTGGTATATCTTCACGCACAAACACCTGCAATTATTCATCGGGATATCAAGTCGAGAAACGTACTCTTGAGTGACGCTCTCGAGCCCAAGTTGAATGATTTTGGGGTGAGCCGACGCGAGACAGACGAAACTATGACCGCTGGTGTAGGTTCATTGCTTTGGATGGCCCCTGAAGTCATGCTAGGCGAGCGCTACACAGAAAAACGCGATATTTACTCGATGGGAGTCCTCCTGACGGAACTTGACACACACCAGCTCCCTTACTACGATGTCAAGAATGAAGAAGGAGGTATAACGAACATGAAGATCATCCAGAAGGTTGCGAGAGGCGAATTGCGACCCAGTGTGTCCCCAGAATGTCCAGATTACATACGAAATGTGATTGTCCAGTGCCTACGACAAGATCCAGAGGATCGACCAACGGCACACGAAGTGGTATCGATGCTCTCGTAGGGAGATACCACACATCACAACTTCGATAATTCCCAATGATCAACCTAGTAGCCATTGATGGATTCATCAATCAAACGATGTTCATGAGAACCAAGTTTGATGGATGGCTGCGGATACAGTACCAACCACATTTCATTACAACAGGACAATCTGAAGAACTTGGCGTGTTGAAAATCGTTGTCATAACTAGATCAAGTTGCGTAGACCATGTGACACTTCTTCTTCCGCTCGTGGGGATGAGTCCATCAGATCGTTTCCCGAATACTGTACATATTACAATATCTATTTCCCATCAACGACCACTTGAAGAACTGTACTCAACAATGCTGAGTAAGCTGCAGTGCGTCACGCGCTCCATTCCCTCCTTACCACAGGCGACATCCAATCAATCATATGCCCATGTCACTAATAATTGTATTTTTTTCTGACTCTACCTCTTTCGAGTGACATCCTCTACCGTCCTGGCTTTTCTGGTTTTGGGATGGACCCCCCATTCTAAAATTTGCTCGCCTGACCCGTACGCGCTTCCAAATGCGGTCCATGTCTACGTTGACAAGTTACCAGACTGATCCAATTCCCATGGACACGCGACTCGCAATTGCACCACGCAGTGAGGCCATCAGACCACGAAAAGCACCCGCAAAAGCCAAACCAAAACGTAAACGAGCTCCCAAATTTATCTGGCGCAAACGGGATGCCCAAGACTCGCAGTATTACAATCTCCAACTTGATGTCAATGATCTCAAACAACAGATTCAAGAACTGACTCAATATCGGACCATGCTCTATGCTCGTGTGGTCAATACGAAACCACTCCAGCCTGTACGTTTTCTCCAAATTGTCGATGAATATTTACGTGTTTTTCGGCATGGCATGAATCCAGCCCCTCCGGAAGTTGATGTCTATGCGTTTCTTCGTGAAATTATGGCTCCCGATATCTGGATCAATGAATTTCGAGGCGGTATTGACTTGGTGATGGATCAATGGAAGGTATATGCCACGTGCTTTGCGGATATTCGACTCGAAGGGATCTCATCGATTATTTTACCCATTGAAGACCCATGCGGTCGAACAGGCTATGTTGTGCGCGTCGTGGGGAGTTACTCAGGCAATATTACGCCCAATACGCTTGCTATTATGTTTCCACACGTCCTCCAGTACCCTCATCTCGTCACACAGCTCATAGGCCGTGAACTCGTGGGCTCCAATAACTTGGATTTTGTCTTTGATTGTCAAACCAATCGTATCTTGAGGTGTGACGTCAATGTCAATTTTTTCGATGCGTTTGCCAAGGTATTACCGCGTCCACAAGATTTATCGATTGTGTTTAATGGGGCCAAGCTTGAAAGTGATTTTTACGTGGGTGAGACCGATCTTGAATTGGTCGAGAGGTCTCGTCGGGATGAAAAACCATTTGAAGATCTTCCACCGAAAGCCATGCCATCAATGGGTGAGGAAGATGGCACACGTTCCCCCTCTTCGGTCACAAGTCCAGGGAAAATGGATCTTGTTCATATTCTTTCTTGAACAGTACAGTAGCAGGTACGTCAGTCAGCAGGGTCATCTGCCTTCAAGCCATCAATGGACGTGTGGATTACAGTCGATTCGCGAATGTACACAACGTGCGTAAACGTGGAAGCAGCTGCAAGGGTGGTCTCTACAGGGAATTGAATGGACAGCCATAGATGTTGTCAGCAAGACGAGCCGAACAGGAGTTATCAGAGATCCCTGGGGATCCACTGGATTGTCACGTAGGACTTGAAAAGTGTTGGCGTGACGTGGAAAGACAAGAGAAAGTTGAGTCCCGTTGGTCTTGTTTGGGTGCGTTTGACTATGTGCAAAATTCCATTGGGAGGTGGGCGAAGCGACACGAGGATTTGCTGGGGTGAAGCTAAACAACGGTTCTGAGAGGGGGCGCCCATCCTCAAGTCGAACGTGAAACGAGAACAGCCACCCGGCCGTATCTACGGAAACCTGGGATTACTGACATACAACATACGAACCGATGTGAGTTATGTACGTTTTGAAGTCTGTATAATATTTGATAGGTCCATCGTGTTGTAAACCCGAGGGAAACTGCTGACGAAACCCAAACTGGTTCTCGACCATGTTCATTCGGAATTTTGCTGCGTTTCCGACCACACTGCTTCAAGAGCCGCTTTCCACGCTTCATGCAAACACTCAACACCGCCGCTAAACGACCACGGTCGATCGTGTCGGAGAGTGCCAAGGCCACAGGTCCAATCACGATGGGCTCTGATAAACGTCCACCAGTCAAACCAGCCGCAACTTCAAAAAAAACTACCAAAAAAAAGTCAAAGGCACCAACCACCACTGTTGTCGCGGTACGAAGGCCTAAATTGATTTGGCGAACACGTGATCAAGAGAATTCGACACTTTACAATCTCCAACTGGATGTAGCGGGATTGCAATCGGAAATCCAAGGTCTCCAAGCTTATCGCAACTTGCTCATGGGTCGTGTCTTGAATCGTCAAGATGATTTGGATGGATCGTTCATGCGTACCGTACGAGAATATTTTCAAGTCTTTGAGCATGGCTACGTGTCGAATCCACAATGGAGTCGACCACGTCGACATGCGCAACCGGCGATCACCCACGAGCCAACGATGGTCTCGCCCGACGAGTTCTTGCGACGAGTCATGGATGAACACGTTGCCATTGGACGGTTCTCGGGACTTTCGCAGATCGTCAAGCAATGGGAACTCTATTCGTCCGTGTTTGGGCCCATGACCCTTTCATTTGTTGACGCTCAGATTTTACCATCGGTTCGAGAGCTTCAGGGAAGCGATGATCAAGTACTGATAACAGCTCGTGCCCAGTATCATCTCTATATCTCCCTCCGTACACTGGAGATTATGTTTCCCCACGTGTTACCCCATCAAGAAATTGTCACTCACCTCCTTGGTCGTCGTATCAGTGGGATTGGCAAGTTTGATTTCATTTTTGATGTTCAAAACAGTCGGATCATGCGATACGAATTTGAACTCGATTTAACGGGGTCCTTTATCGATTTGTTGGGGGATCCGGCGTTGGTGGCGTTCATTCTTGATGGAGCATTGATTTCCGATGAGTTTTTTATTGGGGATTTATCGGATTTACAACCAGAAGCGGAATCGTCGGCAAGCGAAAGTGAAGAGACAAATCAAGAAGACCATGGAGACACCCAGGAAACCCGTCCGTGGAAATTGACGATTAGTAGTATTCTCAGTCCGGAAGACGATAGTGATGCCTCGGACGCACTGAGCATGGACGAAGCGGAAAGCACTCCCAACCCAACTCTACAGGACGATACAACGTTTGCTCATCGTCGTGGCGTACATGTACGATTGCATCAGTCCTAGTCATATACTACAGTAGCAGTGCATGTTTCCTCCTAATACCATGTTACCGTAAATATGATATCATTTTACGGTATTATATACTACCGGTATGATATCGGTGTTTTCGTATTAGAGTTGATTCGTCTTGTTTACGTGTACGTTTGTGACGAACGTCCGTACTGTAGTGACTCTTCTTTTTGGTCATTTTCCCCCAAACCCTAATTCATCGTAAAAGCCCTCGCATGACTGCCATCAAGGTCACAAAATGAAAGCTGCCAAGTCTTGTGGGCTCGTCTTCGGACCAGATCAATCGACTTGGCGTGGGGTCATTTTGCAACTCGCCTCTTTCCATCCAGTCTCTTCCGTCACTACAGTACGCTTCTTCCTCATGGCTCCGCTCTCGGCAACGCAAGACAAACCACCAGGATCCCTTCGTCAACGGTCTCGTAAACGCAAACCCGATGCACGTCTCACGCATTTGCATACGATGCAAACGCACGTCCATCGTCTGCATCAAGAAGTTGAGAGTCTAAAATTGACGCGTCAATTATTGTTGGATCGCCATCTGCAACGTGCGGATCAAATTGGTGGTTCTTATGAACGTATTGTTCGTGAATATTTTGAATGTTTTCGATTTGGGATGATTCCTGATACCGTGGCGGCTCCTGTTCCGTCCAATGCGCACACTCGTCGTTCAGGAGAACAATTTCTACGTGCGATCATGGACGAAAACGTCGATTATTCCGGTCCAGAACGTGGTGTCGAGCGTTTTATTGAAATGAACAAGATGTATGCAATGGCATTTAGCGACAATCATCTCACCTTGCTCAATATCAAGCTCTTTCCCGTGGAAGGCCAGGTCATGACGTATCAAAATGCCCACATGACCGTCACGGGATGGGGTCGGTATTCGTCCGTGATCACCCCAACCACCATTGAGATGTTGTTTCCTCATATCAAATCGGATCGTGCCCTCGTGACCAAATTATTGGGCCAACAGATTTCGGGGATTGGACGTTTTGATTTTGTATTTGACACCGCCAGCAATCGAGTCATTGCCACCAATGCGGATCTCAATTTCGTTCCTGTGTTTATGGAAGCCCTCAAGAATCCACATGAAGTTGCTCGATTATTGGATCGTGCTCATATTACTCCCGAGTATGTGATTAGCACCCATGCTGAGCAATTGGGTAGCCCAACACGACCAGGAACCACTCTTACAACAGCGGAGCCGGTGATATCCAGTTCCAATCGTGTCCGCATGGAATATTTGTTGTCGTAGAGAGAACGGAACAATCAATGCGACACCTTTTTTCGTTTATGCTCGTATGATTTCGCTCACTCGTTGGCCACATGGTGGGGTCGATCTCTGGTAATCACTACAGTACTCTTCCTAGGGACAGGCCACAGGTACCGTGATTACCGGCAGGTGTCCATCCTCCTCCTGTGGTCGTCAGCCATCCAGTTTGATTGGCAGTGTTTACGTGAGACTCTCTCCACCTCCCACTACGGTCATTACGCAATAGAGACTCTATCGTCTCCGACTACATCTACGCAATATATCTCACTGGAGGTCCTTAAACCCAGGGACTACTGGATTGTTCCTCGTTTTTGAAGCAGGTTTAGTTGAAAGTTACAGTGACTCTTCTAATCAGTATGACACCACCAGTGACCTCCAAGCGTGGGAGTAATGTCCGTCCATTGCGTCGACCAATGCTCTTGCAACGGCGTGCGATCGCCACGGAAGCACGTCCTGTCCGTCGTGTGGATACGCGTGTCCTCAAACAAAAACGATTGGAATTTGATGTGCACAAACTTCGTCTGGAAATCGCTCGATTACAACAAGTACACCATCTTCTCCAAGAACAAGCGCTCAATCGTCCTGACAATCATGCTGGTTCGGCATGTGGAATGGTCCAAAAGTACTTTGAAATCTTTGCACGTGGTTACCAAGTGTCCTCCCCCAAGAGTGATCGGATTGATCCCGATACATTCTTGTATGCCATGATGGACGACAATGTGCTTGGTGGTGGCTTTCGTGGTGTTGACGTGATGATTGAGCAGTGGAAACGCTATGGTTCAGCTTTTGTTGGCACCAAATTTCAGTTCCTCGGTGCGCAGGTCACGAGTGTCGATGTGGATCCCGAGACTGGGAAACCCACACGGATTCATGTGACAGCAACGGCCAATTATGCTGGGCATTTGACGCTTGCGGGGATTCAAAGCATGTTTCCACATGTCATGACCCATCCAGCACTGGTGATGGAACTCATTGGGAAAGCTATTGGTGGACTGGGGAGCTATCTCTTTGTGTACGATTGCAAGACCAAACGAGTGGTTGAGAATCGAATCAATATCGACCTCGTTGGTGCCTTTTCCAAAGTCGTTCAAAATCCCTATGACCTTGGACTACTCTTTGGAAAGGCCTTGGTATCGTCTCAATATTACATGGGCGATGATAGTCACGAAGACGTTCATGAGTCGGTACTCCCACCATCCCCAACCTCCTCCACGAGTGAAGAACATGAACTCACTGGTCAACAAATGCGCATTGATCGTATTTTATGTGAAAGTCAACAAGAATCTTTTTAGTATTGTAATTCAACAGGAATCTTCGGACAAAATCGAGTTGATGTTCATGGGATCTCGATTGTCGGACGGATGTGCTTCGAGCATCCGTGGTGCAATGGCTTTATCCGCTGGAATCACATCACGATCACCAATAAATCCTTCTGGTGTAATCTTGGCCATTGTAAATAGCTCCGCGAGGTCACTTGGCTTGGCGACGACACTCGCAAATGTGCCGACCATATCAATATCGATCAGACTCGACACGATTCGATTGGTTTTACAGTCGTAGACAAAAGTTGTTCGTCCATCACCAGTCACTGGTTGACCAAGAATACTCATTACGAGTGCCGCATCCGAGAGTACATGGGGAAAGAGTATTTCAATGGTCTTGAGCGTCACGTACCCCGTGTGCGTGACCGTCGCAATCGCGACCATCAGCCCATCACTATCGTCCGTGTCATCTACCGGCACCACCGTGACATTGGTCAGACGTAGCTCCATTTTGTTAAACACAACGCTAAACCGTTTGCCGTTTTCAATCATCATATCAATTCCACGAAACCCACCACCCAACACATCTTCATCCATGATCGATCGCATGAAACTGGCCGATTCAATCATTCGATCACCAGGTAATCGTACCATGGAATGAAACCCATGCGAAAAGACATCAAAATAATACCGTACCAGTCGATCAATCGAACCCATATAACTCTCGGCGCGACTGAGTGTTTTTTCTTGTAAAATGGCACGTAGTTGTTCGAGTTGAATTATATGAGCACGAAGCCGTTGGACATCCGTCGTCAATGCCGTGAGTTTCTTGGTCCGTGAATCAATACGATGTGGCCGTAGACGTTTGGTGGTTGTGGTACTAATCGTCGTAGAAGACGAGGACGAAGAGAACGCTTTCGTACGCATCGTGGAATTTGATGCAATGCGAGACTTGCGGTGTGAGGAGTGATGCTGTGGTTGCACAAAGCCAGATCGATGAGCTCAATAATCTCCGATGTGCAACTTGCACGCAACATACGACGTAAACAGGGTTTAGAGAGACTGTGTCAAAAAGAATTTTAGGGAAGTACCACGTTATCGTGGTATGTATGCTGAGGCCGATCAGCGAGTTCTCATGACTCTGGGTCCACACAAAGTGATTGTGAACGGAAATGCGACAAGCGGAGAGAGAGTGACTTGGGATTCCCAAGCCACTCTCCCTTCGCACGTCTGATTCAGACGTGACGCAATGTCTGGTGGCTGCGTTCCGACGACCTGAGCCTCGGTCTGTGATATACTGTACCTACAGACTGGAATCCCATAAGAGTGTATCCATCAACGCTAGGAACGGAAGACGATCATCTCATTGCATGAATCTACACGTCAGAACGGTCCTGATCGGATCAGTGCAATCTAATGAAGAAGATGCAAAATGCTCATCTTCAAGCATGAGGTCAAAGCGACTCGGAGACCGCTTATGGCGACGCACGATGGTATTTGCATCCATTCGAACCGACTGTGAGGCTCAAATACAATCATCAATGCACGATCAACGAGATTGTAAAGTCATGAACAGGAAGAGACCATGCTACCATTAGCGTTGCCGTTGAGTCTCAACTGCAACATGATGGGACCCAGCTTGTGAGCCGACGTGTACGTCCCATCACGCATAGACAGTATCCCACTGACGATTCATCTGACCAGTCTCCTTCCTTACCACCAATACCAAGTCACATTAGTGTGATGCGCAGTATTAATACCATTCCCACAAAACAGAATCCCAATCGATCCAATCGACGGCCGCCATGCCAAGTTTCAGAACCCACTTGCAGCCATACTGCAAGTGCCACTCTGACCACTCTCAAGCAAAACAGCACTTCGTTCAACGGCTGTTGGATCGAAAAAGTTCACGATCACAAGTCCGGATCGTGATCATTTAAACCTGGGGTTCGATTGAAATGGAAGAACAGAAATTGGTTCTCATTCTCCAAACTTTGACGACATCGACACAAAATGGAACACGACCATTCGGAATCACCAAGTAGCCGTCGCCCGCGACATGCTCGCAAGTGGATGCGTTCTCGAGAGATGCAACTATTGCGTGTTCAAGGTCTTGAACTTGATGTTCATGCGCTACGCAGCGAGATCCAATCACTACAAACTACTCGCTCACTCCTCCGTGCACAGATTTTCAATCGTCAGGGTTCACCGTACAGTCACTACGTCAAGCTCGTACGACTCTACATGGAATTTATTCGGGATGGGTATCAAGAGGAAGTCGAGTTCCCAGCGATTGGGCCATTGAATGCACGCGCATTCCATTATGCCTTCTTGGATAAAGATATGCGCATGGGTCGATTACCAGGAATCGATCAGTTTATCAAAATGAGTGAGCGATATGCAGAGGCATTATCTCCCATGCGTCATGAGCTTCTTCATGCCGAGGTATTGACACCTGAGAGCGATGACAACACGGACGTCGTTGTTCGGGCACGTGCCAAGTTCACAGCGACGATCACAGCAGAGACATTCCTCATCATCTTTCCACACTTGCTAGGGCCAAGTGAGTTTGATCGTTCGGCACGCTTGCGGGAGGAGTTACTAGGCAATGAGATCTCACTCGTGGGGTCGTATGATTTCACGTTTGATACATCAACCGATCGTGTGCGTCTATTGGATCCCCGGCATGAGTTACTCCCAGCACTGGCACAATTACTCCCAAGTCCATTTGATTTAGAAGTCCTCCTGAATTGTGCTCTCGTTACACCAGACGGATGCTTTGGGGACTTGCGTGAGTTTGAAATACTGGATAATATTCCATTGGCAGACCACATTGGCTCGAGTGATGACGTGCAGGACGATGGATTATTGTCAGCGGCTGAGAACCAATGAGCAGAATCAATCAACCCAAGCGTCTCATCATGACCCTTTATCTCAGATTCATCATAAACAATCGGCTTTAACAGGGAATAGATTTAAAAAGATATTTAAGTTTCTTCAAACCCAATTCGAGGTAATATTTTGAACAGGTATACATATTACGAAGGGTATGACGTACTGGTTATGTGCAATCTGAAATCATATCGTACATAGCCAGGCCTGCTCCCTTGTAAAACTTTCACGGATTGATTCGCCAAAGGTTCATACTCCTGTGTGGTCCTGATACAGTCGCTCAGTACCATGGAGTCATGTGGTCCTTTGACAACCAGAACCATAC
>JAADWU010000267.1:0-15067 GCA_023336255.1 Pythium graminicola
AAGTGAGAGATTGCTCTACAACTTGGCATGAATACCAACACTGGCATCGACTTCAACAATGGCTTCAATTTCAACCGCGACATTGAATGGCAAGGCATTCATTCCCAACGCCGACCGCGCAGGACGACCAGCATCTCCAAAGACCTTGACCAATAGTTCCGTAGCGCCATTCATGACGACAGACTGAGCCGTAAAGTCACTTGTACAGTTGATAAAACCCGTAAGCTTGACAAAACGCTTGATATGATCCAGACTCCCAAGCTCAGCTACGAAAATGTCAATATCTCCTACAACCCCATCTAATATTCAAAACGTACCTTTGAGTGAAGCCAAGAGACTGAGTGCAACACATTGTGCGGCTTTGTATCCCTCCTCAGCCGTGAGATCCTTTCCAATCTTGCCCACAATAAAACCATCGCTGGTTTCGCTTACATGCCCCGCTAGAATGTCATCAAACGCCGTAAATCTCTTGATCCATAACCTCAAATAACCGCATCGTACCCGTAAAGATATAATTCCCCATACGAGCACATGCACGAAAGTTGGCGGTGGGCGCCATAGGCGCTGGAAGCGCATACCCAAGTTGACCAAGTCGACCTTCGACACTCATATTGCTGATGAAAGATGTGGATATGGGTTACGGGGTACATTTCGGTTACGTCTGTGTCCTCGTAGTTTACGGGAGTTTCTTCGTTGTCAACGTGGCCACCTCAGCGAACCGATCACCATGGCGGAT
The DNA here is from genome assembly GCA_023336255.1 of Pythium graminicola. Classification (NCBI taxonomy): domain Eukaryota; phylum Oomycota; class Peronosporomycetes; order Pythiales; family Pythiaceae; genus Pythium; species Pythium graminicola. Next base: position 737 of record JAADWU010000267.1, read on the forward strand.
GGAGAAGTACCCGAAGCGAGTTTGCGTAACCTCGTGACGCAACAGACATTACGATGGATCTTTGTCGGTGGCAAAGGTGGTGTGGGAAAGACCACAACGTCTTGTTGTCTGGGTATTCGTCTTGCGATAGAACGGGAAAAAGTGTTGATTGTATCAACGGATCCAGCCCATAACCTCAGGTGCGGACGCGATCTAGGGATTTCTATCGACATGTATTGATGGTATTGGTTGAAGCGATGCGTTTGGACAAAAGTTTACGCGCGAACCGACGCTTGTGAATGGTTTTACGAATCTTTCAGTGATGGAAATTGATCCAAATGTAGATGTAAGGGAGACAAAGGGATTGGTGTGTGCATCCATGAATTGATATGGTGTTGTATGCTATAGGTCGAAGAATTGGGTGCGGATGGTGTGCGTGACAATTCGGGCATGGCATCGTTTATGAAAGATCTTTCAAACTCGATTCCGGGGATTGATGAGGCCATGTCATTTGCCGAACTCATGAAGCAAGTTCAGAACATGGATTTTTCCGTCATTGTGTTTGATACGGCACCAACCGGCCACACATTGCGTCTCCTGAGCTTTCCGACAGCGCTGGACAAGGCATTTGATAAGATTTTGTCGTTGTCAAACCAGTTTTCCGGCATGTTTTCGCAAGTCTCGGCACTCATGGGTGGTGGTCTGCCATCCCAAGAGATGTTGCTGGGTAAACTCGAGCAAACACGTGAAGTGATTCAAAAAGTCAATGATCAATTCAAAGACCCGGAGCGTACGACCTTTGTGTGCGTGTGCATTCCCGAGTTTTTGTCTCTGTATGAGACGGAACGACTCGTGCAGGTACGCTACGACTACATGAGTTTTGACTATGATATTGGAAACTGACGTGCTTTATGATCCACAGGAACTGACCAAATACGATATTGACGTGCACAATATCGTTGTGAATCAAGTGTTGTACCCGGAAGAGGGCACGGCTTGTAAGAACTGTGTGGCCCGTACGAAGATGCAACAAAAGTACATTGATCAGATTTACGATCTGTACGAAGACTTTCACGTTGTCGAGATGCCATTGTTGAATGAAGAAGTGCGTGGTGTGCCGGCGCTTCGAGCGTTCTCGCAGCACTTGCTCACGCCGTACGAGCCAACCAACTAGACAGAATGGGGTTGTTGAAAAAAATCTATCATACAGTGTTAATCACTGTCGCTATACTCGGCCACGAGACTCGTGACCACTGGTTTCTTTGGCACAACAGCCTTCTTGACTTTTTTTGTATTCCCATCGCTTTTCTTCTTGACCACAATCGTTGGCAATGTCTTCTCTTCGTTCATTTTCTCGGTTGTCTCCTTACTTGTAACTGCTTTCTTGGTCAATGGCTCACTCGATGATACCTCGTCGTTCTCCAGCGGTCGTTTCGTCAATGCCTTTTGCTTCTCTTCAAACACTCGTCGTGCGAGTTCACGATCTTCTTCCAATTCTTTGGCGACCACGTCTTCACTCTCCCCAGTACTGCGTTGGGCATGTTGTTGGAGTAATGCATCTGTATCTACTTTGGCATGGCGTTGATTGATGGCTTTGATTTCATCCAATGCATCCAGAATATCCATTTCCCGCTTGGAATCCAATGTGCGATTCTCCAGTGCTTTCATCGCATCCCCTTTTTCTTCTTCCACTCGTTCTTTCAAGGCAGCTTCTTCTTCGGCGGCATTTTCACGCCATGGTTCAAAATTCCGTTGACAACCATGCTCGGCAACGTAATCGCCATTCTTGGGATCGGTCTTGAACGTAATTTCCGAGGAACAGGTAACACATTTGATATAGAATCGAAAGATGCGAATACCATGATAATCTTCTCCTTGAACTTCCTCTTTCTTGCTGTTGAACTTTTTGCCACGATACATGTATTCCCCACACGTTCCACACTGGAGTGAAAATGGCAACATCATACGAACTTCAATCTGTTGATTCTTTGGACGTTTACGTCGTGGGATAATCGATGGATCAAAATCCGGTGGGAAATACTTGTTCAAAACCTTGCGTTCACCCATGGTTGCTTGGCTGGAATAGGAGGAATGGCAAGAATTCAATGATAGAGGTAGATGATAGACTGTGTAATCCAATTGAATTGTATATCAGAGAAAATAGGTATACGAAGGTTCTTCATAAAATGATCTGTTATTATGTCATAGATATAACAAAGCTGATCCACACATGCTGGGATCTTTGATATGCGTTGTAGTGTTGTAGAGATTTGTCGCTACAAGGGATTGCTTCCCATGGGAAATGTGGATTCTGACAAACCTCCATGGAAGGACGCGATCTTCGTCTTGGCTTGAGGCACGACTCATCTTTTGGATCTGAACCATGCACACTTGGCATGCTTAGACTCGAAGCTAGAACGAGAAGACCGCAGACTCTGGACTCCAGAGTCTGCAGAACGATACAGTGGAAATCCACCACCAGCACACGCTGTTTGTTGAAGTTTGATCTACATTGTTCTGCAGGTTTGACGGAACCTTCTTGGATAACGTGCGCGTGTTCAACGCGTGCTAAATCCAGAAATGTGCATCTCGCTTCTGGATTTAGCACGCGTTGAACATGCACACGTAAGGATCAGATCCCGGTGATGGAGTCACCCAGTAGGACGAGAATATCCTTGTCGCGACATGCCAAATCGTTTCGTACTGCAAGTTGCAGTCTGTACATGAGTGAAGCCATTATGCTCTCGAAGCAGCCATCATACTGTACTGTAGGTTCAGTACAGAACGTCAAAACTTTTACTCATTCCGATGGTCCACTAAACAATCTTCGGATTGTGCCTCCAAGCATCAAGCGCAATCGTCTATCCCCAAGCGATTTCTCAACGCTTTTGCTTACGATATTCCCACAAATGGTCACGTTGGGAATCTTCACAACGTTGCCTTTCGAGACATCGTAAGAAACAGTGAATGATACAGTGTTGTACGGTACGTCAGTCTCAGCAAGTGCCACGGTCCAAACGCATTGTTGATGGCAAAAGCCACCCACCATCATCGACACAAACAGGCCGGCAAGACGCTTGACCGCCTGGGTCTCAGAGTCAACAGCACAATACCGTACTATCAAGATGTCGATGGACCACTGGAATCGACAAAGAGGCGGAATCTCTGACGGCAGCGTAGCACGGGTCTGACGAATTGATCCATCTGGCCCACCGCAAGATTCTTGTGCAGGAGGCATTTCCATCGGTCAGATTGGCAATGCCATGAGACCGCATGGTGTCATGATAGGTCAGCCATCTCAGCAAAGGCGCTGTTCGGTGGGATCTGGCTCTGAGCGACAAGGCAGACCAGCCTGTCAGTTGGATTTTATCCAGCGTAGGCGGACGATGTCCACCCTGAATATAATCCTGTGGGTCAGGGCCAGCTGTACCCGTTTTTCCATCGGCCCGTTACGTTTTGGCGGTCCTTTACTTGATATTTGTATAGTTCCGGGCATTGGATGGGTTTGCTGACCATACCCGGCTGACCAGCCGGCACTGCGCAAGCACAAGCACACGAAACCACCTTGTATTCCGATTGGCTCGTAACGCCAAACCTGGGCTTTTGTCGGTGGTCTAGGCCCTACCCTACCCCGTTTAGACCCATACAAATAGTGGGCCTAATCTGGATGAGCACTTTGCCACCCCACAACCCCTCCAGCGGATCCCACCTTGCACCCTTGTTGGTTTGTTGGCGTTGGGGCATTCATTTTTCGACCTCCGTCCAACACCAGACCCTCTCTCTCTTTGGTGAACGACACCATGGCCCTCACCCGTGCTTCTGTTGCCGCTGCCCGTATGCAGACGGCGTCCCGTTGCCCCTTCATGCACGCGCTTCCAACGGCCCGTGCCGCGTTGCTGCCCAACATCTCGCAGCTTGCCAAGCTCTGCCCCCACATGTCGTCGCTCATGGGCGTCGCTGCGGCAGGTGGCAACTCGCAGACTCACGTCTCGACGCCAGCCACGGATGCGACGTTGAAGCGCATTGCTGAGCTTAAGAAGAAGCAGCAGCAAGCGACGAATGGTCAGCGTGTTGCCAGCTTCCGCACGCATGCACTTCCGCAGAAGCGTGTTGGCGGTATGGCCTCGCAGGACTACCAGAAGGGTTTTGAAGATATTATTGGCAAGATCAAGAAGGAAGGCCGCTACCGTGAGTTTGCCGACCTTGAGCGCCAACGTGGTCGCTTCCCACGTACGACCCACCACCAGAAGGATGGCAACACCAAGGAAGTGATTGCATGGTGCAGCAACGACTACTTGTCAATGGGCCAACACCCTAAGGTCATTGCTGCTATGCAGGACTACTTGTTGCAAGTTGGTGCTGGTGCTGGTGGTACCCGTAACATTTCGGGCACGAACCACAACCACGTCCTTCTTGAGCACGAACTTGCTGACTTGCACCAACAGGAAGGCGCTCTTCTTTTCACATCTTGCTACGTTGCCAATGACTCCGTGATCAGTACTATGACCAAGATCTTCCCAGGTCTGATCATGTTCTCAGATAGCCTCAACCACGCCTCAATGATCCAGGGTATTAAGCACAGTGGTGCCAAGAAGTATATTTACAAGCACAACGACATGGCAGACCTCGAAGCCAAGCTGAAAGCAGCCGACCCGAACGCCCCTAAACTTATTCTTTTCGAGTCGGTGAACTCGATGGAAGGCACAATCGCACCGCTCCACGAGATCTGTGATCTTGCTGACAAGTACGGTGCCATGACCTTCAACGACGAAGTCCACGCTGTCGGTCTCTACGGCAACCGTGGTGCTGGTATTGCCGAGCGTGATCACTGCCTCAACCGTATTACGATGGTCACGGGTACGCTCGCCAAGGGTTACGGTATCATGGGTGGCTACGTTGCTGGTTCGGCTGCTCTTGTTGATGCCATGCGCTCGACCTGCTCGGGTTTCATCTTCACGACGTCGATCCCGCCTACGCTTGCTGCTGGTGCGCGCGCGTCCATCGCCCACCTCAAGGAGAGCCAGGAGGAACGCATTGCCATGCACAGCAATTCGGAGGAAGTCAAGCGCCGTCTCGTTGAGGCTGGTTTCCCTCTTCTTCCATCAGTGAGCCACATTGTGCCTTTGATGGTTGGTGATGCAGTCAAGGTAAAGGAAGCGTCGCGCCTCCTCATGGAGAAGCACAACATTTACGTGCAGCCGATCAACTTCCCAACCGTGCCTGTTGGTGAGGAGCGTCTCCGTATTACGCCGTCGCCGTCGCATACCCCGGAGATGATGGATCACTTGCTCGAAGCTCTTGATGATGTGTGGAACACGCTCAGCCTCCCGCGCACCCGCGGTTGCCCGGTCGAGATCCGCGGCTTTACCCCTGTGCAGGAGGTCGAGCATCTCCCCAAGGTTGAGTTCTTCAACGCTGAACTTCCCAAGGACGAGTTCGACATGGAATTCGACCGTGAGGCGTACGCCTAAACTTCCATGCAGCTCGTCCACCCTCACGTGTAGGGTTGGAAGCAGAGCTCATTCCCTTGTTCATCCACTTCCACACTTGTCTATGAAAAGGTGAAACAACTTGGCTCCAAGTCTGTTCTCTTTTTGAGTAATCCAACAATTAATCCGCACAGAGAGAGAGAGGAATCAATCAATGTGCAGTCTCTTCAGTGAGACTTTGTCCCCGACTCTGTCTTGTCATTTGTATTTTTTGTTTTGCATCTATAGCTAGCATTTTGTGCATTCTTGCACCACCGGAATGCAGATCCTCCCCAACGAGATGGATCTTCATTATGAGACGGCGCTTGCTGGATGAGACGATGATCATGAGTTATCCAGAGCCACACATTCATCCAAGCCTCCCATATGCAATACTGCGAGTACAGTATCCAGTTTTGTAGAAAATCAACTTCAGCTTTCTATTCAGCAGCGTACGGTAATTTTCGAATCAAAACCAGGTATAATTCAATTCAAATGTTGGTGGATCGCTCCGTCTCTTACCAACACTCTGCGTCTGAATCGAAGACAGGCAAACACTGCTCTCCCGACCGTGAGAATACGTACGTGGGCGACGACTTCCCTCGTTTATTGGAGTTGTTATGGACGAACTACAAGAAGCTCTCGGTGCGTAAAATCTATCGGAGATCACTCTCTATCGAATGAGGTCTCACTCATTATCTATTGATGGCTACATCAGGAGGAAAACGGAAGTACAAGGAGAATCCGCTCGCGGCCAAGGCCGAGACAGGCTCGCTCAAGATCAAAATTATACGTAAGAACGAAGGCCTCCAGAATGCAAGTATACTAGGTTCCGGATTGGGTGGTGGTTTAGATGGCTATGCAATGTCGGGGATTCCACGCTCGCCGTCCAAAGCGTCGCAGCCACCTGTGTCGCCTCCAAAGCCGCGCGCCAATCGCAAACATGTGCCAATTTTTTATCAGCGTCCGAATGCATTTGACCTTTCAGCGTCAACGTCTACGGATGAAAGCTTTTCCCAGACACAGTCGGTCACGTCCGACTATGAACAGAATCTCAATGCGTCAGGGACATCAACGTCTTCGACAACGACTCGTTTCGCTCGCCTGGATATTGCACCAGGCTTACCAGGTAGTGCACAAGACCCGATGCCATTGACAAATCCACTGTTTACACGTGGTATGAGTGAGACAAGTGGATCCCTCACGGATTTACTCAAGACCGTATTGCCATCCGTGCCTCCGTTAGAGTCAACAGGCTCGTATTCCGACTATTCGAATGGACTTGGTTCCACTTCTGAACCATTGACATCGTCCCTAACGAACCTCTTGAATCCAGCGGCTGCGTTGCGCCAGTTGGCATCGTCGTCGTCGGCGTATGCCTCGCATACAAAGGAACCGACACAACTGCCGTGTCTACACGTGCGTCAAACGTTTCAGCGTTACCAGGACGAAGCAGACCATCACACTGAGTATCATAACGGATATCACAATGAACAACAACACGATCCACCAGTGTCTAGTGAGCGACAACAGGACGAGGAAGAAGAAGAGCCCACATATCACTTTGATGCGATGAGCGCGCTCCAGGACGCTGTCAAGATCGCAGTTGCATCCAGTTCACCACCTTCAGGTTCATCAGTACACGGTAGATGGCCCTCCGATCATGATGACCATGATCTCGGCCCCCCACCAAGCGGACCACCAGGTTTTAGCATACAGCATTCCCTCATGGGTGGAGGGATCGAGGCACAACCAGTCATCCCAACTATCAATACGGTCAACTTTAACTGGAATCGTTACCATCAAGAACACGGCACACGGTCGCGGTCCAGCTCCATACCCACGACAACCTCGGAAGAAACTAGCGATAGCAACAACAAGAGTCGTGCTGCACTTTTGTCTTGAGGACGTGTTGTAATGCTAGACGTAGGATGAACAAATATGGGAGTAAACCCTCATCTCACTGTTTTACGACTTGATATCCTGCTACCTGTAGACCTATTCGATCTTGGGGCACGTCCAGAGGTCGTCACCGAGGTAATGCATGAGCTCAATACCAATACCCTTGTTCTGCGACTTGATCTCGTCGGTCGACATGATAAGGACGCCTATTGCCATTGCGACTTCCTTGCCTTCCGCCATGATGGCCACCGGTGTGCCCGCCGGCAACGACTCGGGGATCTCTCCACCTTTGGAAGTCAGACCCGGACACATGATGTTGGCCCCCGACAGGACGAATGGAATTGCGCCCTTGTCGGCACGAACCCACTTCATAATATGTGGGATCTTGTGCAGTACACGCAATGTCGGCATGAATGGACCATCACGATGGTTGAAAAAGAGTGGTTCACCTTCATGAAGTACTAATTGCAAGTGGTTGTGGCTATCATAGAGAAAGAGTGAATAAATACACAAAAAAGACAACCAAAAGGAAACAAAACGCACCATTTCGCAACGACCATAGGCGCCTTCTTGGGCAAGAGATCCTCCAGGTAAGGGTCAATATCGGGATATTGCTCCAAAATCTTGGCACGAATCGTACGCTGTTGCGATGACTTGACTTGGCTATGGTTGCTCACGTGCTCGGCGATGTCAAACTTCTTGAACATGGTGGTGTTGTGATCGTGGTCGATTGAATCCAATGCCCGTCAACCAGGAGCTCCATGGATGCACCTATAGAAACGGTAGATAGACATGATTCTAAATCGAGTACCGTACCGCTCATGTCACAACGAGGACTGATTCGCGTAGGAATAGAAACGCATTTCTAAGCTGATATGGCTCATCTGCGACATGTGCGTATAGTCCTCTTCTATCGCATAGGTTCACTTTTCGGGGCGCACGTCAGTTTAACCCCCTCACTTGTTGGATCTCCCTGTTCTTCCAACAAACCAACAAATTCGACGCAAGGAAACCAACAACGAAAATGGCAAGTTGTCCAGAAGTCTATGAGAAGGTGGCGCTCCGTGTCCCTGCAGGTCCATTGGGCATTCTCATTACGGAACGTGAACGGAAAGTTGTGGTCGATGGCTTTGCGCCGACCGGTGGCAATGGACAACGTGGCGTCGTTGAAGCCAGTGGCAAAATTGCCACGGGTAGTGTCTTGTTGGGAGTGAATGGCCATGATTTCACGAAAGGGGATTATTCCTTCTCCAAAGTGCGTGCTTTGTTGATTGAAACGGGCTCGGGGGAACGAGAAGTGCATTTTCATGTGCCCGTGAGTAAACTCCAGACCAATCCCACGCGTTCCTTCTTGCAAGAATATTCGTTGGGAAAAGAATTGGGCTCGGGTTCCTTCTCTGTTGTGCGCGAAGCTACGCACAAACAAACGGGTGTCAAGTATGCGGTCAAGTGTATTAAACGAGCTCAATTGAGTCAAGAAGATTTGGATGCCTTGGCGATTGAAGTGGAGATTCTACAACAGATGAAACATCCCCATATTATGGCGTTGTACGATGTGTTTACCGAAGCTAATTACTTTTACCTCGTGACGGAATTGGTGAGTGGGGGAGAACTCTTTGATCGTATTGTGGAAAAGAATTTCTATAGTGAACGCGAAGCACGTGATTTGGTCAAGATTCTCTTGCAAACCATCAAGTATTGTCACGACCTCAATGTGGTGCATCGTGACTTGAAGCCCGAAAACTTGCTCATGACCAGCAAGGACGATGACGCTAATATCAAGCTAGCAGACTTTGGGTTTGCCAAGAAAGTGGATGGCGAAGGCCTTGCAACTGCGTGTGGTACACCAGGATATGTCGCTCCGGAAATCCTCAAGGCCAAACCATACGGCAAATCGGTTGATATCTGGAGTATTGGTATCATCACGTACATTTTGCTCTGTGGTTACCCACCATTCCATGATGATAGCCAACCAGTGTTGTTCAAGAAGATCAAGGCGGGTACATTTGTGTTTGACTCGCCGTGGTGGGATGAGATCTCGGTCGATGCCAAGGACATTATCTCCAAGATGCTCGTTGTCGAGCCAAAGGATCGCTGGACAGCTGACCAGCTCCTCCAGCACAAGTGGATCACGGGTGAAGAGGTTGCGAATGTGCCGCTCACGTCGACACTCACGGAGTTGCGCAAGTTCAATGCGCGTCGTCGCTTCAAGTCGGCTGTCAACACCGTCAAGGCCACGATTTCACTTGCCAAGGCGCTTCAGCTCAGCACAAAGCGTGGTACGGTCATTTACACGGATCGTCACATCAAGGACGAATACGACCTCGGGAAGGAATTGGGCTCTGGTGCCTTCTCCGTTGTCTACGAAGCGACCAACAAGAAAACCAAGCAACATTTTGCCGTCAAGGCCATGAAAATCGCAAGCTTGACAGAAGAGGATATTGAAGCCTTCAACCAAGAAGTCGAGATTCTCAAGGAAATGCAACATCCAAACATCATGCGTTTGTACGCTGTGTACCTTGAGGAAGCGACGTACTACCTAGTGACGGAGCTTGTCGCCGGCGGTGAACTCTTTGATCGTATCGTCGAGAAGAACTTTTACAGTGAGAAAGAGGCTCGTGACCTTGTCAAGGTATTGCTTGAAACTATCAAGTACTGTCATGATCGCAAGGTTGCTCATCGTGATCTGAAGCCAGAGAACCTGTTGCTCACATCGAAGGATGACGATGCAAACATCAAACTTGCTGACTTCGGGTTTGCCAAGAAGGTTGGTGACGAAGGGCTTGCGACGACGCTCGGTACACCAGGCTACGTTGCACCGGAGATTCTCTCGCAGACGCCATACGGTGTGGCTGTGGATATTTGGAGTATTGGTGTCATCACGTACATTCTTCTATGCGGTTACCCTCCATTCCATCACGATAGCCAAGCCATGCTCTTCCGCTTGATCAAGTCGGGCCGATTCAAGTTCGACTCTCCTTACTGGGACAATATTTCGGATGATGCCAAGGATTTGATCAGTAAAATGCTTGTCGTCGACCCTGAGCAGCGATGGACAGCGGGACAACTTCTGCAGCACAAGTGGATTGTCGGCACTGATGTCAGCAATGCACCGCTCACGTCGACGCTCGAGGAATTGCGCAAGTTCAACGCTCGTCGTCGCCTCAAGTCGGCCATCAACACGGTCAAGGCTACGATTTCGCTGGCTCGTGTGCTGAGCTCAACTCCCAGCGCTGACAACCTTGTCACGCCGCCACCAGCGCCAGCCACAACACAGTAGAAAGATATGATCTCATCAGGCTCGATTCAATCGGGTGGATGCGTACGAACAGACCTCTGGATGTGTATATGGATGGAAATGATGCATAACAAGTTGAAGGGATAGCTTCTGAGTTGTGTCGTTGACAGGTTTCCCAAAATAGCGTGGCTCCACTCACAAGCTTGCAAAAATATCACGACAAAGAGCTGAGCCTGGCCTGCTGCGTGTGAGGCCCGTGTTCCGTTACTCAATCACTCGTCAAAACCCGTGCGGAACTCAAGATGATGAAGGCCATGTCCTCGAAAAGCTCCATGTTCACAAGCTTCTCAAGTCCGAAAGGCGCCAACTACTCGACGTCCAGCCCACCCCAACTCGTCGCCGGTATGGACATTTCCAACTGGGAGACCGTTCAAATCGCAGGCGTGAGACCCGGACCGCTTGGCATTCTGTTGGATAGCAAGTACCCCGACGCTGCGGTGCTCGATGGTTTTGCGCCAATCTCGGCTGATGGTGAAAAAGGTTCGATTGAACTGGATGGTCGCGTCGTCGTGGGCAGCATCTTGGTCGCTGTGAATGAGTTTGATTTGCTCGAACAAAAGTTAACGCTGCAAGAAGTCGGTCGTGTGCTTCGCGAGACGAGTCACGTTGTGCGCACGCTCTTCTTCAAAGTGCCTCCTCCCCAAAGTCTCGAAGCCAGCAACGTCTCGCCGTCCAGCGCGTCCAATGTGGACGATCGTGTGCTGCTCAAAGGCATGGATAAGAGTTCATTCAATGAAAAAGCTCCAGTGGACACGGAAGAGAACAAGCGTTCTTGGAACTTTATGTCGATGCTTTCGCCGACACAAATTGCGAGTAGCGTTGCTGCCATGTCGGGTTTTGGAGCAAGTCCAGTGTCGACCCCAACGGCTCAAGCGTCCAAGGACATGCCGGTGGCAGCGTCAGCACCGTTAGAGTCTCCGATAACAACCACCATGGTGCGACCGGTTTCTCATACACTGTCAAGTAAGAGTCTTTACGAGAGCACCAAGGTCGCGGCCAAGATCCCCCCTGGCCCCATTGGTCTCAACCTCGATGGATCGATCACCGATCGTGCGGTTGTCCTGGGCTTTCTGTCGCTTCCTGACGGGTCTGCTGGTGAACTCGAGCGTCGTGGGGACATCCCATGCGGAGCTGTGCTGGTCGCAATCAACGGGTCCAGTGTGACGCACTTGTCACTGGACGAAATACGCGCTCGACTGGGTGCCCTCGCCAGTTTTGAACGTGAGTTGGTCTTTGAGTTACCTGCTGCTGACCCCAATGGCACCCCACATATCGACCTCGCATCAGCATTCAAGCGACTGAGCGACTTGGACAAGCGCCGCAAGATGGAGCTCGGACTTGTGCTCAAGAATGACAGCACGCGGATCAAACGTCACGAGTGCTGGTTCCTTATTGATGCCCGATGGATGATGCGATGGATCGAGTTCACGTCCAAGGGCGGTGTGAATCCCGGTTCAATCACCAATCACACATTATTAGAACCTCAATGGGAAACACGTTTGAGTGGTCTCGCACCTGGTCGTCCTGATACGCCTCGGGCCGGTCTCGAGTTGATGAAGGACTATCGCTGCGTGACGCCCATGGTTTGGGCCCTCTTTGCCGAATTTCACGGTACGAACAACGAACCCGTCTTGGCCAGGTGAGATAGGCTGATTGATGAACAGGAAGCCAGTTTCTAACGTTGTGATTCTGTATAGATACGTGCTTGACATGTATGCCGAGCCGCTCGCTGAGACTGATGTCGCCAAGATCCTCACGGAACCTCGTCTCAAAGCCGCGTCCATCGTCAATGAACTCCGTGAACGCTACCCTGGCGCGTTTTCTGATTAAGTCATTATCCTACCATCTCCATTGCATCAGGGAATCGATAGTACATTCAACTTTGCATTGCATTCTTCAAATGTAGCCATCTTGGGTTTGGATCAATTCCTAAGTTCGCAGTTGAAGTTTTCCTGGGTCCCGTACTTTAACTCTTCAAGCAACCTTCGTACAACCTATGCACCCACCCTCTTGTTTTTCTCCTCCCATCTCAAGAAAATGACTCAAGGTGGACAGTGGTTTGCGCACGCCTTGCGTCTTCTTGACGAGCGGAATGCACAGGAAACCGATTGTTTTCATGAAGTGATTGATGCGTATCAACAGCTGCTTTTTCGTGGCAATGCCATACAGCAATCCAACGCCAGTATGTCGACCAGTATGGCATTCGGATCGACGTCGAATGAACAAGAAAGTCTTGGTGCCAAATACCTCAGTACCATTCAACAACTGGAGAAAGAACTCAATGAAAAGAATGCCCAATTGGCGAAATATGCAGGAAATCAATTGCAATTGGTCAATGAGAGCAAAGAACTCCTTCAAGAACGTACGCAATGGGAACATCAATTGGATTTCTTTGCCAAACGATTGGAAGAAGAAATGCTGTTGAATGAAGAAAAAGATCGTGCCATGAGGGAACTCAATGAAGCTTTGACCCTTGTACGAGATGAACTTGCGCGACATAAAGCGTTGCTGGAGAAAGCAGAGGGGGAGAATGAAACGTTGCTTACACGGATTCGTCAACTAGAAGATCAACTCGTGCGCAAGACATTGGAGATGGCGGCATGGCTTGAAAACCACGAACCACCGGATGAAGTGGTGACGCGTCGAGCCACTGCACCCCCCGGAGGCCACATGGCGTCCCAAGAGATGGCCGAATCGGTGAGTCGACTCTATATTGACTCGGCAAGCCCCAAGATTTCCTCACGTGTCGTCTCCCAAGTCGTGCATTCGATTCGTGCCCATGCCACGGAAGTGAATTCAGTCTGTTATAATGCCTCAGGCAAAGTACTGTTTAGTGGGTCGAGCGATGGTACGGTGCGAGCGTGGGACGCGTCAACCTGCCGTGCCATGGGCGAGTATCGTGGTGTCGGGACTGCCCACCCTTTGCTATGTGTACGCGTCTCGGAAGACGGGGAGCTTGTCTTGGGCACCGGTTCGGATCGCAAATCGTTTGTCTGGCGTGTTGGGACTGGTCGTGTGTTTCAGACCCTCGCGGGGCACAAAGGCAAAGTCCTCGCGGCCGAGTTTTCGACCGTCACCCAGCAACAAGTCATTACAGGGTCGTCGGATCGATCCCTCCGTGTGTGGGACGTTGCGCGTGGACTCAGTATCCAGTCGATCAATTGCCGCTCGAGTTGTAATGACCTCGCGATTGCCATTGGTGACCAATTTGCAAGCGCCCATCACGATGGTGCTGTACGTTTTTGGGATTCACGCACCAAACAACTCGCTCAAGAACTCAAGGATTTACACAGTGATCAAGTCACATCCGTGTGTTTTGCACGGGATGGCAATAGTATCCTGACCAACTCGAGGGACAATATATTGCACGTGATCGACACCCGTACGTACGAAAGTGTCCTCACACTCCAACATGGGAATTATCAAGTCGGGTTTGATTGGTGCAAAGCATCCTTGAGTCCCGATAGTATCTACGCCGCAGCAGGGAGCTCCACCGGTGCCGTTTTTTTGTGGAATGTGGTTTCAGGGGAATTGGAGAAAGAGTTGGGTATGGGCCATCAAGGTGCCATTGCGAGTTGTGTATGGCGACCCGACGGTCAGGCCCTGGCCTCGTGTGATAAGAATGGATGCCTCGTGTTGTGGGAGTAACGTATAGTTGTATTGAAGATCACTCTTTGAGATCAA
>JAADWU010000268.1:0-15047 GCA_023336255.1 Pythium graminicola
GCTGCTTGAACTTGTTATTACCGGTCGCGGGACTCTGGTAGGTGCCTTTGAGTACGTCTCCTTGACGGACGCCTTCGTACGAAATGACGATGGAGCTGTATTTCTTGGTAAAGAGAAAAGGTCCAGTTGTCGTGCCATCCAGGAACCGACCAGCGAGGGTAAAGTTTCCGGCGTCGTGTCCACTGCCTTCAATGCACCCGTTTGAGTAGATGGACATCGGGAAAGAAGTCGAAAAGTGCATGAAGAACTGTCCACGTCGCCGTGTCAACCACTGTAGTTGTCCGTGTGCGTTCGAGGACAAGGGCAAAGGGCCCCGAGTCCATCTCAGCGATGGACCAGGTCCCCGTGAGCATCGATCCATCGAGGGTGGCTTTGTACGTGACACTGTGCGTCACAGAGCGTTTCTGGAATCGGACCTCGCCACTATGCTGGCTTGCTCCATGGATTGTGAACGCCCCAATGACGCCACCACCCGTGACGTTGGGACCATTAAGCACAAGGTCCATGGTCATGGCTGTCACAATAGTCGACGTCCCCACATGTGACGCAGTGTGTGACACAGCAACTTGCGATGGTGACACAGCATGCGGTGCAAACGACACGGCCTTTTTCCAGTACGGCGGCTTTTTCGTCCCGTTGAGCTTTTCCTCGAGCAATTCTCTTGCGTGGTCTGCCAATTCCTCGACCACAGCATCGACGACATTGCCGACAACGCCTCCGAGGCCAGGCACCACAGTTTCACGGCGGCAAACTGAATGAGGCCCTTGAACCCGATCACTACCGTCGTCATGAAAGGGCATTGTAGTACAGGGAGAAGAAAGCAAAGTGACATATACTGGTATTTCTCAGGTCGGCAAACGCATAGGCTTTGCTTGTGTAGCAGCTAACCTACGAAATACAAAGAAAAGAAGAAAATACTGGTATTTCTCCATAGAAGCCTCATTCTAGTATGCACCCATGCGTCTGGGCCTGTACACGTGGTCATGAGCGAGACCATAAGCCGCTTGTGACAAGATACCAATGACGTACTTCAAAGGTATTACTACTCTTGCCAGAATAGTAATACCCATCACAAGATATTACTATGGTGGATGAACCATTGCCATGGCGTCACTGGCTCGGGATGTTGCGCGACGCCAACGGCGATGTCTGTAGCATTTCCATTACCATTGCGTCCTTCTTTCGCGACAGCGAAGCCCCTGTCCCTTCCACCGACGCGCTGCAGCGTCTATGGCAGGTGTGGACCGCCTCCTCTCTTGAGGGCAAGGCGGATCTTGGGGTTTTGCTGCTCTTGGTGACGGCGGCCACGCAATCCGAGCGCGTCCTCGCATCCAACGTACTACGATGCAGTCGAGAAGACGCTACACGTGATCTCTTGTGGTTTGCGCAGGTTGCTGAACGATGGCGCGACGTCCAATTCCCATTTCCCACGACCAATCTGTGGCTTCGACTGAAAGAGACCGCCAATGTCCTTCTGCCAGCCACCCACGACGACGTGTGTGAGGATGTGATGACATGGGAAGACTTCACAGCGCTGCCGTGTACGTTAGAATTGAGTGTGTTGCAGAAAACCAAGGACGGACGTGCGTTGATACAACACATTGACGAGATTGTGGCAGTGGAAGCGTGGCGGTTGACGGAGGTCACGTCGACAGCAGTGGCCAGTACACTGCAAGAGGCTGTCGAGCGATTAGAAAAGTGTATCCCCACTGAATCTACAGCTTCTGTGGTTGAAGACGGATACACAGAGTGTCAAGATCTGGCTGCTCACGGTCATCTCGAAAGGTCCAATCTGCAGGATGTCGTCGACAATACGACTGATACGAAACCTCAAGCGGCTCTAGAGCGACTTTCAGCAAGTAACGTGACCGAGTCAAGTGTTGTTGCGCTATTAACCGAACTCGAGACCATCGACGAGGCCCAGACGCTCAGCATTCGTGTTGCTGCGGCTCTGGAGTGGCAGCGTCAAAAGGGAGTTGCACTAGTGGGCCACGTCTCTCGCTCTCTCGCACGTGAATGGGAGCAGTCGATTCGTAAGACTTTGAACTCGCTGACGAAAGGAAGCCCAAGCGACCAGCCGTCGCCTGAATTATTGCATCTGATGCGATTCGCAGCGCTGGACGCAACGACGGTTCTGGATGTTGTGATAGAAAGCATGACGACAACGTCCCATCACCACCAGTTTATTTCTCAGCTCTTGTGGTGGTGTCCAGGGCTCGTGCGATGGCGATCAGATAACAAGGAGCCTCTGCGGCCGTCTCAGCTCATCGATGCATTCGTACGCGAGATCACGCGACTCGCAATCAGCCACAATGTCGAGGCACTCGTGGAGGAAGCGCCAGGATACCAGTGTCTGATCGAGTTGTCCGTGTTCACAGCAGTGTTTGAACCCGACGAGATTGTCGACGGTGTGTTCTGGGAGGCACTTCAGAAGACTGGAGATCCAAGGCCTGTGACACGGTTCTTTGGGCTCGTTCACCGATATTTTGAAACACTTGCCAAGTCGAGTCGACGGTGTTCCTCCGATCTGCTCGTCAAAAGTCTTGGGATTGTCTATGAGCAGTACAAACGATTCACCGACAGTATGAACAAGAGTGAGAATATTGTGCAGTTTCGTGATATCTCGCTGTTGCTTTGTCGGGATATCCTCCAATCCACTGCTGTGGTCGGACTTGACGACTGGAGGACAGATATTCCCATGCAGACCCTTCTCGAAGTGCATGGCGGTCGTAAGCCAGAGATCATTGAAGACGAATTGACATCAGCTCGTCCCGTTTCGATCACCAGTGCCATCACCATGTTGATCGAGCACAACTTATGGTCTCTCGTGTGGGCTACTGAGGCTGGTAAAGAGTACTTGAACTTCTCTCAGTGCGTTGTCCGCGTTGCTGCATGCGAGTTTGTCGACTCTTCAGGATCTTTGATTGCCGGAATGGATTTGATTCAAGTACAACTGACCAAGTTGTTACTAGCGTCTGGGCGGACAAGTTTTCATCGGATCCTGCGTATGGTGGAGACTGTGCATTTACCAAGACCATGTGAAAGGACCGAGGAATCAGAGACCTCTCCCGCACTGATGACACCTCGAGACGTGATGGATTATGCTGTTCGCTGTTGGTGCATTGCTGCCTTCAGCTCTCCAGCCGTCGAGACTGATGTCGTCGTGCGTTTGCTGGATTACACGCTTCAACCTGTTGACCACGCGATTGAATCGGCTACAAAAGATCCACACACTCTCCGTCACTGTCTTCACGTCATCGGCCTATTCAACGCGTGGCTGAGCACCAAGAGCGACCATGCTCGAGCGCACTCCCTCATGAATCGTGTGCAGATTGCTGCCGTTCGGATATTATTTTTGATCTGTCAGCTGCCACCAGAAACAGTTGAGCCACAAGAACAAGCATCTTTTCGTCATTCCATTGCGATCATCCTTAGCACAAGTACATTGCTCGATTGTGACACGGTCGTTCGGTTTCTACGGACAACAGCGCGGTCGTCGTAATGAACACTTCACCTCTACGCACACAGTTCATCCACAATGGTGTTCGACAGAATATGGTGTGGATCCACTTGGTCTCGTGCTTTCTTGAAAGCATCGATCGGGTAGCGCCGTTGGAGACGACGGCGCATGGCATTGCATTCAGATTTATCGTATGGCCACTCGATTTTTGCCCAGTGCTCCATACCACCAAAAGGTTCCATCACGTCACGATAAAGTCTGTGATAGTCGAAGAACCGATCCCAAATAGCGTGGCGCACGTCGGGATCCAATGTTGGCAGGTACATGATGATACCAACCCAGCAAAAGAGCTGGTTCGGATTGTACGATGCCGCGGGGCTCATTAGCGATGTGCTGCGTGCCGTCCAGCGCTGCTCGATGGGTGACGGCGCAGGGATGCCGGACGCATCAAGGTCTTTCAACAACTTTTCGACAAAATCAATATCCAGGGTACCGGTCGTAGGGAACGCCACTTCCTGTACGAGCTGCTGGCCACCGCAGTCGAATCCGATAATGTCGTCCGACAGACCGACGCGGTAGCCTTCATTCAGCTTCCAAAACTCCTTTTCGGCTAGGTTTACACGAACGACGTGCTCTTTGTTGAGTGGATCAAATTCAAGAAGCTTGTCGCGAAGTTTCGTAAAGTTCCACTCGAGATAATCAGGGTCGGGGTTTCCGTTGGCTAACTCAAGGTAAAGTCCACGAGGCACGCGGAGTTGGACGTCGCGGCTGTGCGGTACCGGTGGGAACTTGGACACTCCACGCTTGGCCTCTTCGTCGCTGATACGCTTGCACTGGACGACTACGACAGCATCCGTGTTCGGGATCCACATGTACCGAAGGTGCTGAAACTCTTGGAGCCACTGGGTGTGGTGTTTACGGATTTCGTCGGCACTTGTGACAAAGGTCTTCTCGGCCAAGTAGTGTGCTGGTACGCACTGCAGTGTGAGTTTGGTCACGACTCCAAGGGCACCGAGACCACATTTGGCCATGGCAAATAGCTCCGGGTTCTGCGTCGCACTCAGTGTCATGCGACCGTGGGCTGGCGTGACAATCTCCATCTCAACGACTTGGTCGTCAATTGGTGGGATCGCAGCACCCGTGCCGTGGCACCCGGCCTGTGTGATGCCACTGACTTGTTGGTCACGAATCGATGCGACATTCTGCATGGTCATACCATACGTGCGCAATTTGTCGAGCAATGTCCCAACAATGATGCCTGCTTCGACCATCACTTGCATTTTCTCCTTGTCAACGTGAAGAATCTTGTCAAAGAGCGCCATCGAGAGAAGTGCCTCGTGATGACGTGCTTCGTTTTTCAATTCACTTGAAAAGCCCAGGCCGTTGGGTGACACGCCAGCGCCCATACAACGCAGCTTTTGCTTATTGATGTGGAACTGCTGGATCACATGCTCGAGTTCCTCAACTGATTCAGGTACAAAGAACGCGCGTGGTCGACATTCATGTGAAGATGACCAATTCAAAAAGTAGTGCTCGTCCTCCTCATCGTCGTCATTAGACGCCTCGGCAAAGGCCACGTCGGTGGCAATGACGCCACTCGCGAGAGAGAGACCAGCAACGACAGCGACGAAAGCATCGGGAAAGCTGTAGCTGTTCGATGAGCTCTCGGATCCCACAACCTGGATCGCAGCGGGGAGCATGCGGCGAGAGAAAGCACGCGTGGCAGTTGCGCTCGTTGAAAGCGCCGCGCGGTGCATGAGGCGTGGCAATGGCAACATCGTATTCTACAATGGCGACGAAATCGAAAATGATCGCGTTGACCAGCTGGATGGCTCCATGTAAAATCCGCTGGTCCGTCAAGCGAGGTGGCACAATCGGTCTGTACCCATCACAGAAGGTCAAGTTGGACTCGAGGAATCTTTTCTCAACCACAATGATTTACTCTGTGAATTCAATTAGACAGCAACCAACGTGATATTATTCGCATGCAAGACTGAAGTATTTGGTCATATTTACCAACCAACGACGATGGCACTACATGGACCAAGCTAGGAGCGATCCGTTTACTGCGGTGGGTTCACGGTTTGGATGAACTTGATGGCCGAATGCCAAGCCTTCTTGACCGCCTCCTTGGTGGCTTCGTTCTCGAGATCACCACGGTGGACCCAACCGTGCTTCTGGTCTGGGAAGTCCACAACGTTGCTCTTGGCGCCAATGTCGGCACGGCCCTTGAGGATCTTCTCAACACTGCCACCCTCACGCAAGAACGCCGGATCGTCGCCAGCCGACAGCAAGAGCTGCGGGACCTTGACGTTCTCAGCGAGTTTGTCTACGGCACCCTCACCATGGACCATGTTCTCGATCGCCCACGTCGGGTGGAACGACACGTGGCCAGCAACGGTCGGCGCGTCAGTCGTGGTCTGGGTAGCACCGATCCACGAGCCCCAGCAGTAGCCGTAGCTGGCAAAGGTCTCAACACCAGCCTCGGTCTTGAGGTAAGAGATGGCGTCGTTGATGCGCTTCGAGAGGACTTCGAACGAGTTCTTCTGGAGCCACTCGCCGAACGACGCCTGGAACGTCTCCGGGTCGAGGTACTCACCAGCCGCAAGGTCGACGACCACGACGGCGTAACCGAGCTTACCGATAGCATCGGCATCGGCCTTGGTGCGGCCACTGTCGAGGCCAAAGATATCGGGGTAGGCAATGATACCGGACTTGGCCTTGGCAGGACCAGAGACGTAGAGCGTCGTGGCACCAAAGGTCTTGATGGCACCCGTGTGGGCAGCGGCACCGAGGGCTGGCTCAGCAGTGACAGGGCAGCAGCTCATGATGAAGAAGAAGGAGAGAAGAGAGGGCGCTTGGGGAGAACGATGCGACTTGAGGAGTGAGGAGGTCCATGCGGGGGATGGATAACTTCAAATGATTTCCATCAGTTTAAAACAGTGTTGAAAACGATGATGTAATCCACGAAGTCCACCGAATAAGTTGTTTCAGCCAATCAGAGTGTGTCAAATGGATCTTTCTGGCCAATTAGAGGTAGGTATGGTGGCTTCGAGGCCATGAATCATTGATTCATGAACCGACGGAATCTGTTGGCAACTGACTGTGGACTGAGGTCTCTTCAATAGGGATTGTGTTGCCATGTGCGTTCCCAGTAATGCACTGCCACGGCATCCGATGGCCATGCATTCTTGAGATGTTTCTCTTGGTCCATGGCATTGTTGGCGAGTGGATAAAGAATGTGGATTGGCAGTGCCATGACAGCGTCTTGCTCACTGACGGGAAGAAATCCGGTGGTGGTAGACCAGCCGATCGCTTCCATAAAGGTGCGTGTCATTAACCCCGGGCCCGTCCGTTCGATTGTCGACATGGATGCGTTACTTTGAGGCATCTTGACACCGCTGAGGAGCGCAATGCGTGCGAGCATCGAAGCGTCGAGACGAGGGGCATGGGCGCTGGTGTAGATCTTGTCGATCAGTCGTTGAAGGATCGGATGATCAGGACACGACGCAATGACAGCGTTATTGATCTCCACACACGCCGTGTTGGACATGCCGACCACAAATGCATAGTGCTGTGGATAGAATACTAGTGTTAATAACAGTGAGAAACAAGCAACCATGGCAGAGGAGACGTACGTTGAGGAGACTGTCCAATCGCCGAAGACATTCCATGTCAATGTCAATGTACACACCGCCCATTCTCGCCAAGATCTCGTAGCGTGCAATGTCGGATTTTTCACCATAATTGGTTGCTTCGCGATATGCTTTCTATGGATTTGGGAATAAGTCGTTCAACGTAAAGCGAGTGATTGGTCCTGACGCACCTCGTTCTTGAGCGCCAATTCCTCCACGTCGCTATCGCGCCATAATTTCTGATCCATTCACACATCAGAGCGATTCATAAATACGCTCGATCCTGGAACACAACGCACATAATTCCAGTCGGGATGGTGATCTTTCCACGTCTGCATCCATGCGTGGCAGCGCGCAGGGATCGCATGGGGTCCCAACCAGATCTGATGCAGACACTTGGGGATGCGAGGCGCTGCGACAATTTCCTTGCCACCACAGTCCTGCAGCTTCGCATGGCGTCGTTGAAGCTCTTCCAGCCACGCCTTGTCGGCCGCATGCCACACGCCCCAGCGCCATGGTCGTGATGGTGACTCCATTGGATGTTTGTAACCGTTTCGAATGGATAGTTACGAACGTTTCAGTGGTTGAAGTGGCGTCAAACGGCAACATGGGCAGTGGCCTACGTAAACCAGCGCCGGACGACGTCTACGCACCGCCACAGCGCAAGACGGACGACGAACTGGATCAACAGGAAGCGCTGGACGCCAAACGGTAAGCCTCAGGATGGTTTCTCTGGACGTCACACGCTAAGGTTGCTCGTGTAGAGAAGAAGAGACCGCCCTGAAACAAAAGGCCGCTGTCGCGCATGTCGTCGAGCATCTCTTTCCGTACGCTCCGGTAAAAGTCCAGACGCAAAAGTATCCGCCCTCCAGTCCCCATGCAGGTCAATCGTATCTATGGATCTGTGTGGACGAAGCAGAGCTCAAGCGACGTGGCGCAGGCGCCAGTCCCGTCCGATACCCTGTGGGTGTGGCTGTCGATACCGATGGCAACGTGTTTGTAGCGGATAATACGACGAACATCGATGAAAATTCACCCACACGTCGGATCACAGCCGCATCGATTCTGGACTTGGCCACGAATCAGCACCTTCCGCCACCCCCCGCACCACCAAAACTCGTCCAAGCAATGCAAACGGCCCTCACGATTCAGTGGAAATCCTCCAGTAATTCGACAACTGATCGGTATGAGGTCCAGTATCGCCTGGCTGATAGCGTCCACAACGCATGGAGCGCACTGACCTCAGCACTGGTAGTGCGTGATGTCACTCTGGATGGCGTCGGATGTCATCGACCGTACGAATTTCGCGTCCGCGCGCACAATCCAGCGGGATGGAGCGAGTTTAGCGCCATCAGTGAAGTCTTTTGGACACTTCCAGGCCCCCCAGCGACACCACGACCACCTGTTGTGGGGACACTGACCAATACTTATGTCAGCTTGTTCTGGTCTCCGGTGGAAGCGAATGGAGCAGCTCCAGTGGTCTACGTCCTCGAAATGCGCGAGTGTGGAGACGGGCATGGCAACAAAAAGACGTTTTCCCCACTTTACGAAGGTACGTCCTGTAGCTTTGTCGCATCAGGACTACAGCCACGGACATCGTACAACTTTCGCCTTCAAGCGTCCAACACGGTTGGCTCGACGCCGTTTGTTGAGAGCAAACCCATCAAGACCTTGGCTCACGGTCGTCCAGAGATTGTCGAACTGACGAGTCGTGAAGAGCAGTCTGCGGCGTGTGATCGGTGGGTCCAATGCTGGGATCCCAAGACAGAACAAGTTTTTTTCTTCAATAAGTATACAAGTCAACGTGTGACCGACGAACCACGTGAGTTGGCGGATGCACGGCAAAAAAAGGGACTGCAAACCGTTGAAGAGACACCCGAGATGCTTTTTCGACGCAAACGCTTTCGCTTTCATCGCGATCTGCGGCAACAGCTCCATGGAATCAATCTGGGGGCGACGTTTGCGCTGGAGTTGCGACGTGAATCGATGTACGAGGACACACTCGGCTGTTTCTCCAAGATGACCCGAGCCGACTTGTTTGCAAAACCCAAGATTTCATTTGCCAATGAAGCTGGAATTGACTCGGGGGGACTTACCAAGGACTGGTATCTTCAAATCTCCAAGCTTGTGGTGGCGAAAGAGCGACGGTTGTTCAAACCCTGTGACCACGGTCAGTTCGAAGTGGATGCAACGTCCTCGACACGAATACAAGAGTTTCGTTTCCTCGGCAAATACATGGCCAAAGCGATCTTTGATCGACAAACTCTGGATCTCCCATTGTGCGACGCCTTACTCAAGCATTTTCTCCAGCTGTCCATTGTCATGGCTGATCTTCACGATCTGGATCCTCAATTCCACAAGTCATTGGTGTGGATGTTGGAAAACGATATCACAGACGTTATTGATGAGACGTTCTCTGTCGAAGCAGAAGACGCTACTGGGAAGACCTCGACGGTTGATTTGAAAGAAAACGGCCAAGATATTCCTGTGACCAATGTAAACAAAGCCGAGTATGTGCAACTCATGTTGCAATGGCGTACCGAGTTTGGTGTAAAGGGGCAACTTGACGCCATGCTCCACGGTTTCTCCACCATTATCCCTCACGCAGCGATCAGCGTATTTGATCTCCCAGAGCTACGCATGCTGCTTAATGGCAAGCCAATGATCGACGTGGAAGAACTTCGCGCAAACACGGTGTTCCAGGGCGGCTACAATGAGCATTCACAGGTTGTCTTGTGGTTGTGGCAAGCACTTCGTGATTTCTCTCAAGAGTTGCGCGGTTTGTTTCTCAAGTTCATGACAGGAACGACCAAGATCCCACTCGATGGCTTTGAGCCGCCACTAAACATTACGAAGTCGGACTTGGATC
The DNA here is from genome assembly GCA_023336255.1 of Pythium graminicola. Taxonomy (NCBI): domain Eukaryota; phylum Oomycota; class Peronosporomycetes; order Pythiales; family Pythiaceae; genus Pythium; species Pythium graminicola. The sequence goes on from JAADWU010000268.1 coordinate 9,965, forward strand.
CGCAAGCATTACCCAGAACCCATACATGTTTCAACCAGATCGTACTCCCGGAATACCTGACGTACGAAACGCTGGTCGATAAAGTCACGTTTGCTATCAAGAACGCTGAAGGATTTGAACTGTCATGAACACAATCAGCACCAACGAATCACGTGTTGATCATTTTGTTTAGGCAAAGTTGATACCCTGCGCAAGCGGAAGCTCCTTGCTGTAGTTGATCGTGCACGTCGATCGGCGCATGTACTGCTTCCAGGCATCCGAGCCCGACTCACGGCCACCACCAGTTTCCTTCTCCCCACCAAACGCACCGCCAATCTCAGCGCCGCTAGGCCCAATGTTGACATTGACAATACCACAGTCCGAGCCAAGCGGGCCAGTCCACTTGAAAACAGCCGACTGGTTCTTGGTGAACAGTGACGACGACAACCCCTGCGGCACGTCGTTATTCAAGGCGATGGCTTCGTCGACCGACTTGAACTTGAGGATGTACATGATCGGCGCGAAGATCTCTTTCTGCAAAAGTTGTTCGCATGTGGATGAGACAACGATTCTAATCAACGAGAAAAGATGAATGACGCCTTACCTGAACGATCGGGGCGCTGTGGTCGATGGAGACTAGCGTCGGCTCAACAAAGTTGCCTGGGCCATCGACTGTCTTACCCCCAATCAGGATCTGTGGAAGAATCACAACAACGTGAGCTGTTGGTATATATCGTTAAAAGGCACTGCAAATGCAATGACATACCTTGCCACCTTGTTCTTTGATCGTTTTGATGCCCTCAACATAGTTCTGGACGGCTTGTTTGTTGTGGAGCGGTCCGCAGAGCGTGCTGCTGTCAAGCGGGTTGCCAATCTTGACCGTCGCGTACGCGGTAGTCAGGCGACGCACAAAGTCGTCATGAATATCTTCGTGCAAGAAGAGACGACGCAGCGACGTGCAGCGCTGACCCGCCGTGCCCACAGCCGCAAACAACGTCGCACGAAGTGCCATTTCGAGATCAGCATCCTTGTCCACAATCATGGCGTTGTTACCACCAAGCTCAAGAATGGTCTTGCCAAAACGCGAGGCCACAACTTGGTTCACGTGACGACCGACCTTGGTCGAGCCCGTGAATGACACCAATTCCATGCGCTTGTCCGAGATCAAAGCCTCACCAACATCGACACCGCTGTGTCCAATGGAAACGTTTAGTCACGGTGTAATGCAGTCAACAACTGACAAGATGCCCTACCTGCCGCAGATCAACGACGAGATCGCACCAGAATGACCATTGCGCTCGAGCACATCGGCAATGATCTTGTTACACGCAACCGACGTAAGCGAAAGCGATTCGGACGGCTTCCAGAGATGTGCGTTGCCGCACACCAAGCTGAGGGCGGCGTTCCAGAAAAGCACAGCGCAGGGGAAGTTGAAGGCTGTGATGATACCGACGTGCCCCTTGAGCGGATTGTAGCGTTCCATCATAAAGTGGCCTGGGCGTTCTGACGGGATGATCGAGCCGTTGAGTGTGCGGCTGAGACCAACCGCAAAGTCGCAGATATCGATCGCTTCCTGGACTTCACCGAGCCCCTAGTGAACACGACATCATTAGCATTACTGTCTGCATCCACCTACCCATCAATCATTCATACCTCCTGGTAGATCTTGCCCATCTCGAGTGAAATAAGTTTGCCAAGCGGATCCTTCTTGGCACGAAGCTCCTCGCCGATTTGACGTACGATCTCACCACGCACGGGGGCTGGGATTTCGGCCCACTTGGGCTTGGCAGCATCCATGGCCTTGACAACCTTCTCGTAATCGGCCACCGTGCCGGCACGCACCTTGGCAATCGGCTTGCCGTCAGCAGGGTTCACCGACGTGTACGTCTCGCCATTGCCAAACCACTCGCCCCCGTAGACGCCGAGGTTCTCGTCCTGGAGACCAAGATCTTTGAGGAAGGGAAAGTTGGCGACGGCGCTCATGTGGCGACGTGGGGCCGCTGCGAGTGAGCGGAGAGCCGAGCGGCTCGTGCGGACGCGAGCGATTGCGTGCATCGTGATGTGGTCAGCGATTGTCGACGAATGAGGAGGTTGTCACTTGCAGATCCAATCCGCTGCCTTCTCATCACACACAACACGCTAGCGAGACCGTCAAACTTCAAGTCGAGCTGGTAGTAATTACGCCTTCGTAAATACCGAAAGCAATGCCGGTATGGGTACCGGTAACCGGATCCATCTCTTCTATCCCGCTGTTGCCTACTGGACTGACGACGTACGCATGGTGCAACGGCCAGAGCCGACGAAGTTGGCTGGAACAATTTTTTCTTCTGCAACAGCGGAACACTTTTCTTGTAGCACGATTCCGAGGATCGGCGCCAACGAGAACAAGATGACCGACGCACCAGCAATGGAGCCGCTCTTGCCCGTGCACACACACGCGACTGCTTCGGCCAATGCCACGGATGCATCGCCACCCAATGGCTACAGCGGTCGCTTTTCTCCCGATGCCGACTTGAGCAAATCACCTAAGCTTCGGGAAAAGTACTTCAAGCAGCTTGGTTACACGCCGCTGGTGTTCCGGGTACGTTCGTTCTGTAGTTGGTTCTGTTTGTGGTCCAATGGATTCTGCTGATAGACTGCGACTAACCGTTTTGTTGGATGATTTAGAACGTCAAGCGCTTTGGTTCGTTCATTGCATCTCTTTCGCCCATGCATCGCAAGCAGCGACCGAAGGCACGTCTAACTCTCTGCGTCTAACGTGGTCTAATTATTGTCTAACGTCTTCAACGTTAATAGTCTAGTGATGAAGAAACGGATGACACGATGGAAGGCGATGCATTCCCGTACCACCAGTCAATCATCCCATCCAAGGGCTCGATCCGTGGCTCCGTCTTTAACCTCGCAGGCGCAACGCTTGGCGCCGGTGCGCTTTCATTACCGTACGCTGTCGCTGTCTCGGGGATTGGCTTTGCGGTTTTGCAGCTTCTGCTCGCGTCATTCCTTACGGTCTATACCATTCGTCTGCTCATTCGTGCTGGCGATTTGACCAAGTACGTTGTGTGGGATGTTGTTGTTTAGACCACGTCTAATGATCTCATTTCTGAGTTAGGCTCAAATCCTACGAAGATCTCGCCATGTACTGTTTTGGCAAACGCGTGGCAATTTTCGTGGAGCTCAATATCCTCATTTTCTGCTTTGGTATTGCGGTTGCGTACCTTGTGACGCTCGGTGATATCATCACGCCTCTGGGAGAACTCTACTTTGGCACTGCAAGTTATTTTGCCCAGCGTTGGGTGCTCATGTCCATCGCCTGCGTAACCATCATGTTCCCGCTATCGTTACTCAAGGATATCAGCAGTCTCCAGTTCTCATCGATTCTCGGGGTGTTCTCCATCATCTTTCTTGTGTTTGCTGTGTGTTTGCGCTCGATCATGCATGCCCAGGAGCACGGTCTTCCCAAGGACATCAGCTGGTCGATCGAGCTGTCGAAAGGTGCCGACTTTATGCTCAGTGTCCCCATCGTCATGTTCGCGTTCACATGCCAAGTGAATGTGTTCTCGATCTACACGGAGCTCCAGCGACCATGCATTCGCCGCATGAACAAGGTCGTGGACCGTGCTACCATGATCTCGCTTGCGGTCTACCTCATCATCGGTGTGGTTGCATACCTGGCGTTTGGTCACGAGCTCGTGGATCCCAAGTTCAAGGGCAACATCTTGCTCACTTTCCCACTCAAAGATACATGGATCGCAATCAGTCGCGCGGCGATCACGTTCACAGTGGCCGTGGCGTTCCCGCTCAACATCTTCCCATGTCGATTTACGATCGACATGATGTTTTTTGCGTACTCACGTGACTCGCTTGTACGCCACGTGCTCGTGACAAGCGGACTTGTGTTCATGGCGCTACTCCTGGCGATTTTCTGTCCCAGTATCAACGTCGTTTTTGGCATCATTGGTGGCACATGTTCTGCGGTTGTGTGCTTCTGCCTCCCAGCTGCATTCATCATTAAACTGGAAGATGGACCTCTCCTTGGTCCAAAGAAACTTGGGTCAGTCGTACTGTTTGTTGGCGCTGTCATCATTGGTGCCGTTGGCACGGGTGTGACCGTGTGGTCGAACCTGCTCATGAGTGAGCCGACGAGCTACTAGTGCTGCCCCTGGGTCGAATTAGCATAGGATTTAAGACAAAAAATTCAGATAAAACGAGAAATGGACACGTCCTTATCGATCCTCGCATTCGGTTGTCCTATTGCACGACCATAGACTCGATCTACTTGCATCTAGACCTCGACAAGATCCTTCTCCTTCGCAGCCAGCAGCTTGCTGATTTCCGCAATCGTGTCATCCGTGAGTTTCTGGATGTCGTCCTGCTGCTTCTTGACGTCGTCTTCCGACATGTGTTCCTTGAACTTTTTGGCGCTATGCATTGCATCCTGACGCACGCGACGCACATGCTGACGCGCTTGTTCAGCTTGTTTCTTGGCAGCCTTGATGAGCTCTTCGCGCGTCGCCTTGGACATCCTATCAACCGTAAGCATGATCAGTTGAGTATGAGCACCAGAGCGAGTGCTCTCCGTACTTGGGGAACGAGACATGGAGTGCATTGTTGTCTTCACGCACAGAGAACACGGGATTCATAGCCTCGACCGCCTTCTTGATGTCCTGCAACAACTGTATCAAGAACCATTAGCTTTTCGGGCAACAACTTCCCACTCATGCTTTTAGACGTACCGACGGATCGTAGACGTTGACACTCACAGCATGGTTGCTCACAACCGCTACTTGCGCGACCTGCGACAGTGCCACGTGGGATCCGTATGCTTGCACATGGAGCTCATCAAACATGCCGGCATCAGCCTTGCCCGGTCGCATCTGCCCCAGCACGCGCGTGAATTGCTGAATGGCACCGTGCATGTTCTTTGTGGTCTTGTCGAACAGTGCCTTCACTGCCTCCTCGCCAATCTCTGCCGTATCATCGTTCACTGCCTGCTTGTCGGACTTGCCAACTTTGCCACTATGCTTGGCGGCCTTGGCAAAGCTTCGCACCTGGGCAAACGGCAAGACCGACGGAACCTCGGTGCGTGTCACCAACACACTCCGTA
>JAADWU010000269.1:0-15037 GCA_023336255.1 Pythium graminicola
GTTGTAGGCACAGCTGTTAATGCCAATGATACGGGCGATGATATACATCAACAAGCTCTTACCTGTACCCTCTTCGGGACTCAGAAGCACGAGAGCGATCTTAGTCTTGTCATTCTTATATTGACAAATATGAGCAAGCCATGTCAAGAACCAATTGTATAGCTCCTCTGATTCTTTGCACGCAACATCACGAAGAAACGACAAGAAGTATTCGATCTTAGAATAGTCAGGATTCTCGAGGATGCTCGCGTTGTACTGACACGATAGATTGAACTTGTCTAGATCGTTAACGGGCTCGAAGCTAGTCACAACCTGATTATATAGGTGGAAGTACGATCTAACGTATGCAAATACCTTATCTAGAGTCTTAGTTTGGTACTTCTCTTTGCTCTCATCGTAGTATCTAACGACAAGACTTTCCAGTGGTTCCTTGACTGATGCAATACTATCGCTAGTAGGGTCCTCTCGAATCCAGTACTTGCCATCTAACATGATTACATAGCGATTGATGTGCAAAGCGACATACTTGGCCATAATCGACATACTCTCGAACTGGAGCTCATCAAGATACTTCTTGAACTTGATAAACGATCTCTGCGTAATCTTATTAGGGTGATTGATCTGAAGCGGCTCGACATACTTCTCGGCCCAGCGAACGGGGCGTATCGATGTATCCCTTAGGGCAGTGGCAACTGTCTTTAGACTGATCCCAGTCAGATCACTGATATCAGAAGCAGCTTCATGATCGAGGAAAGCCAGAGGATCGGGTCGCTCATCATCACTTTCCTCACAGGTTCGGAACGACAGGCCGAATCGGTGTTGAGAACCTCGTGAGTAATCCGCCTTCGATGCTGCCTTCGATGCTATCTTCGTTGCCTTGCCTTGCTTCTCTGAGTAGAAACAGATAGCCTTGACATCCTTGCCAACACGACGGCATTTATAGAAAGCAGATCGAGTATCTGGATTAGCGATGATCATGAGAGTGTTATCGCTATCATGATTGCGATCACAAAAGCTACATCGACTACTAGACATACGAACGCATTCGATGAAGTTGTTCTTGTGTCGGCCCGTAAGAGCAAATCCTTGAAACCAATCGGCGTCTCCATTGATAGAGTCCGATACCTTCTTAACGAATTCATCTGTAATTGGAACAGATGAATAGTAGTCGCTTCGTTGCTCAGACTTCTCGATGAGAACATCATAGGCATAAGCACGAGTCTGTTTATAAGGGACACGAACCTCATGAGGAATTACAGTCTTATACGATATTCTACTAATCTCATCATCCATGATCTGTTCTAGTTTGTATCCGTTCTTGTAAGATCCAGTGATAGCTAGGCTCTTATGTTTGCTGTACGGGGCATCATCGATAATCGACTGCTTCTGAGCTACCAGCTCAAGGAACGCCTCCATCTCGTCGTCGTCGGCTACGTCGAACTTATCATAAGCATTGTGTTCACTGAAGTGATTCAGCTCATACGTCGCTATATACTTCATTGCGTTTGCGATGGTCTTGGCTTCGTTGAAATCACGGATCTCGATATTAGTAAACAGATGCACAGAGTACTTCAACATGCCGTCAGATGTAATTCTGTTTCTGGTCGCGTAGCTGATGTCGAAGTTCTTGCATTCTCCCTTGATATCAATGATGGCGCTCTCAAGCAACGATCGTAGATAACTAGTCAGTAGACCACAATCGTGCTCTTCGATCTTACTGCAGTAAGGATCGCAGTTAAACAACGATTTCCATCTGTAGTCCTCTGGTACCTTGAGATCGATATCCAGAAAGAATCTGTATCGATGAGCACTAATGAACACTTCATGTATGTTGTATCGCCCATGAAGTGCTGCCCATTCCGTGATTGACTTGACATCAAGAGTAGTCCAAACAAAGATACGAGTATCATCGCTAAACTCAACTCGATAGCAATTGGTCTTATCCTGACCATGTACTTTGATGAAGTCGCTCGCGTACTTGGTGCTACCCTTCACGTACATAGTATAAGTGATTTCGGCAACATGATCCTGTTTGATACGCTGAATGAACTCGCGAGGAGAGAGGCTCTCCTCAGCAGCCTCCTCAGCAACCTCCTCGACAACGACATCCTCAGCATCAGACGAATCCGCCGTCGATGCATTGTACGAAGCAATCCCAGCAACGACCTTCTTAATCTGTCCGCGATGACGGTAGCAAAACTGCGAACCGTTGTATAGTTTAGCGCTCTTGCAATCACCTACGTTGCACATTATGATATTTGTTAGCTTGCTTGCTTGTCTCTCAAGTCTCTCTCTCAATATATATGTATGTCTAACTAGTAAACTTTAAGTTAATCACAAAGTTATAAAGCGGAGCATGAAGACGATCTGATCGGCAAAAAAAGATTCGCCCCGCGTGGGGAGCGAAGCTCCGCAATACAGCACGCTTACCATGGAAGCACCGTATCGGGATTCGCCTCCATGTACTTGGTATGCTTCGCCGTTCGAGTATGAGCTGGGGCGTTCGGTCGAGTGATCGTCGATCCACAAGGACAGTTGATTTTAACAGCAGCTCGCTTGTGGTAGCTCTGGCTAGCGTTTCGAGCGTAGTATGTTGGATCATCAGCCATTCGCTTCTTATAATAGAGATGTCTCATCGCCTTAGTCTTGTCGGATGCTCACGTACCACTTCTTCATGTACTCTCTCGCTTTCTCATTCTTCTTGTCTTTATTATCGATTAGCTTCTCGATCGTACTAGCATCGATATTACGCTCCCGAACGAGTTTCATCAAGTCGTTTACAGTCGTAGTCTCACTCATTGTTAACCCTATATTGCAGTTATATGTCTATATAAATAAATATTCAAATGAATGCAATTTTATAATATGCGCCCAATAACCGCCAATAAAAAATATTAATTATGTGATATAGTATTATGATATCTTCGGAAGAGGCTCGCAGCCTCGACTACAAACCGATTAACTTACTGAACGTATGCTTTAAACGACGACTCAATAGATTCAACTTAGAAGGCTTCACGCTCAAGCAAGCGATATGCTATCTAGAAGAACATCAACTGCGCTCGGATGATGTATGTACAACACACCAGTATTATGTGTTCCAGCAAAGAGTACTGATCAAGGATGCCATCGCTTTTCTGTATCGAAAACACAATAGCATCGTCTATGTTTATCAGAAATACCGAAACGATCGCGATTCAATCGATCTGGCCAAAAAAAGTGGCCTTGGAGAGTTAACCAATCTCTAGTTAAGCTTCGATGATGTTATCGTCGCGTCTCTGTAGATTATACTGGTGCGCCATCGCATAGCCGTGTAGTAGTTGCTTATGGATCTTTTCTCTTTCGGCTTGGGTTGCTCTCTTGTAGTCTTCTGAACTCTGCATATCCATCTCCCAGATGTGTCTAAAGTCGTTTACACTCAGTGCCTTACCGCATACCTTCTCACTGATTCTGGGAATCTGACGTCCCAGTGTTCTAGGATCCTCGTTGTGTGTAATCGTATGGTTAGCTGAAATCGAATAATACACGAAGCGCTTTGGTTTGTCGATTAGTTTTCCAAGCAGATCGGCCCAGTACTTGATGATCCACTTAAGCTTATCACTTTTGATCTCGATCACTTGTTTACCGAAACTCTTTCTATTCTTGAAAAGATTCATATAAATAAACACAGATCCGGTCTTGCGCAGTTGCAGCCAGTTCTGTGAATTGCTAAGACCTATTCCTTTACGAGTTATCTCGAGAGTACCGTAATCGTTTCTCAGTGCCGGTTGCCAAACGTAGCAAGCGAAGATGACGAGTTGTTGTAGATCTCTGGCAAATGTATACAGATTGTCTTTACGCTTGTCCTCGATATTGATTCGATCGTACTCTTCTTTGCTTATAGTAGCAGTCCGTTTTAAACCGTATTTGTTGAATAGATCGATTATCTTCTGTTCTAGAGCACGACTCAAACCACCAAGAGACATGTATCTCTCCTTCTGCGTTTGTGACATCACGTTATCTTGGTAAGCTGCATTACCCGCGGTTCTAAGATCAGCTGCGATGTTCTCGTAAGTCGTGATATTCTTCTTCAAGACCAATCGCTTTGCTTCGAGTAGCTTTAGAAGACTCATTACGTGAAATATGCGAGTCTTTTGAATATTGACATTTTCTCAGCTTCTGATTTGACGAAGCACCGCTCGTGTATCGTTTAGGAATGATAGATCAGTTGCCTTAGTATCCAACTCGCGATATAACTGAGCCAGATACGATGAGCGAGTCTTAAGCATAGCCTGGGACTTCGTCTTCGGGGCTAGAAGCGTGCGAAAGTAATTAGCGTCCATCGTTTATCGATTCTATGTATATAGTCAGATATATAAATATCTATTATGGGACAAAATTATAGATGTGAATATAAGTACCATTTGAATATATCGTATTGTAATATAGATACGAAGTAAAGATGACAGTAGGAGCGTGTACAAGATCTGCAACAATGATGAGAGTATCATCTACGTTGGAATGACAATGAATACATTGACTAAACGATGGGGTTCTCATAAGAGTACTTATAACAGAGACAATGCCAGTAAAATTACTATATATCCGTTCATGATAAAATATGGAATTGATAAGTTTAAAATCACGTTAATCAAAGAATATGACGTTATAGATAAAAATCATCTAAAAGTGTATGAGACACTATGGATCAATAAACTCAATTGTATTAATAAAGTCCCTTCGTTCAATCCAATGAATAAGAAACAACGTGATCAAAGTACCTATCAGCGTAATCGTGAAGAGAGATGTGCTAAGGTTAGAGAGTATGCCGCAAACAACAAAGAGATAATTAAGAATCGAAATAAACAATATCGTGATAAGAATCGCAATACGCTCAGCGAAAAAAAAGCAGAACGTTTTGATTGTGCATGCGGTGGATCTTGGACTAAAGGACATGGATTCTCAAGACACGAAAAGACAAATAGACACCAGACCTACTTATCAGCATAATATATTAAGTGTTTAGAGGATTCAAAGTCTGAATGATCCACCTGTCTTTCGTTTGGCTCGTAGCGCAGCCATCTTAGCAGCCATTTCAGGCGACCCTTTTTTTGGTTTAACACCGACACCCGTTAGCTGTTGTAGAGCTCCGCGAGCCGGTACAGCGAGAGAAGGTTGGCCTAGTGCTGTAGCGAGAGCTGGCACCGCAGTATCAGCAACTCGAGACAGAACAGGCTTAATGACATCGTAGTTCTTCTTTAGCCATGGCCACGCCTTGTCTTTTACCCAGCTCCACAGGGAACCACCTTCCATTCCAGATCCTTCCAGCGCATCGCCGTGCATAGCTAGACTAGCAGCTACCTCACCGGGAGTGAAAGTGATCGAGAGACCCTTATTAGCGACCTTGGCCTTTTGCCACTTCTTATGTGATTCCGGATGCAAAGCTACCTTCTTACCAGATCCAGATACCTGAGCAGCTGTAAATGTGATCTTACCGGTCTTCAATACCTTGCGCTTTTGGGCTTCAGTGAGCGGCCCACATGATACATGCTTATACGTATCCATTTTTCTATATATTACGGGGAACCATATTCTCCAGAGAAATTAAATAATTCTCAGAGAGCGAATGTCTTGGGCTTTTTAACAGTGATTCTACCACCTTCTAACGGCTTTCTAACGGGTCGCTTCTTCGGATTGGCTTGCTCGATCACTACAAGCTGCTTCATTTTTTTGATCAGTAGGTCTTCGTTTTGTTTGGCAGCAGCCTGAATCGACTTGCCCTTTAGGTTTGGGTATCTCACGCGTATCTGCATCTTGCTTTATATTATTCATGATTAGAATATTCTACGGAGCAATTTTAACTCGCGGGATACGCGGCGACTATCGTTTCCAAGTCCAGCCTCGCCCTGTAGTTTATCGAATTCATGCTTGAGGATGCTTCTACGGCCTCTTAGACCAGCAACACCGATGCCACTCATATCCATCTTAGAACTATCATCTAGATCGGATAGGTGCATCGACGATGATGATACATTTGAGGAGCTACGTCTAGATCTCGGTACGATCTTCTCAATCGCCTTCTCTACTTTCAGTTTGGTAGCCACCCAGTCGATGGCTTCGTCGATTTTATCCTGTCCTTCTCGAGATAGATCATTGCCGTTGCTTTTAACGACCTTAGCGTACTCAACTAGCATGTGGGCTTTCGATTTAAAATTATGCTTATTAGCGGCAGTGGAGCGCTTGAACGTGGGTTTGATCCACATTTGAGCGAGCTCTGGATGATCGTTGTACATGAGCAGTACATCGTCCTTAGCATCATCCTGAGAGAACCCGGTTGATACGTCTCTCTTGTCTGCATCTACCTCTCGACCGTTGGTTGACGCAACGAACGGTCGTGGGATGAGATACTTCTTCGATTGCTTAAAAGGAATATTGTCTCCCTTGAGCTGTAAGATGAACATGTCTAGCGTGTTCTTCCACGATATGCCGCCTCGTGGGTTATTGATAATCTTGTTGTCTTTGTCTATGATCTGCATGTCGCGGTTGACTCGGTAAGACTTATTGACTGGCACCGGATTTCCCGATTTGTTATGGATCAGTTTCTTGTATGGTACAGGTAGAATATGTAGAACTTCATTCTTACGGTTGCTAACCTTGATAGTTGTGGTTAGGTCATTAGTATTCAGTATGTCCTTTAGTTGATAGTACGCATCGCTCTCTTCTTTTGATGCTTCGGCTAGCGTGAATACTTCTTTGTTCGATTTTGGTATCGTGTCGGCCAGCGATTCATCTAGACGATCATCAAAGCGCTGGTGAATATAGGACAGTGTCTTCTCCCAGTCGAATAGATCTATACGCTTCTTTGATGGCTTATTAGAAGCAGTGTGATATAGTTCACCACCAGGACCAATGTAAACCAGTTCATCGTGTAAACCACCCGATTTGATAGGAGTGATTCTGTACTTGACAAGCTCTGGAAAGCGTTCGAACATCGCTATGATAGCCATTCTAGATAGTTTCTGCTTTTGGATATCAGAAAAGGAACGATTGCTCTTTTCTGTAGGAGCGTCCTTGTCTTCCATAAACATCTGTAGCTTCTCTATTTCTTCGGCGATCGAGTCATCGTCGATTTCACTTGTAGTTCCTAGCGTTGTCTTTGATGCAATCCTCGACAAGTCAAGCTTCTTCTCCAGGTCAGTCGCCCATTCCGCTAGTTCGTATGCTTCTTGCTTCTGACGATCGATCTCAGCATCCTTAGCAAGCTGAGCGAGCAATGCTCGGCGCTTACGCTCTTTGTCTGCGAGGCTCTTGAAATTCGGGAACATTGCTTTATTATACAGAGCTAGAGATAGAATCTTACTAAAAAAAATAAATACCAATTGAGAATTAACAATGATAGACAGAGCTCATACCGTCTTGCGGTCTCTGATGAGTAGGATGATCAATAAATTAGGATCCTCAAAGCGAACGTTGTTGAAGCTTTGATCACATATCGTTATACGGATTGAGCTGTATGCTCCATTATCAACAGATACCCACTGATACTCAGGAGGGTTTATACTGATGAGTTGACCAATTGTGGTTCCCTGAGAACTGGATGATGTTAGAATATCAGGAGGATTCGATACTCGGTTGTTAACTAGATTGCAGCGAACTAGATAACTGGAGACTGGGTTGACCTGTGGAGTAATGTTAGAGAGTAGTACTTGATTGGTCGTTTGTGTCGATACAGGATACGTACCAGCAGAGAAGCCTACAACAGAAGAGAAACCATTATTAGAGATGACTATCTTAGGAGTGTTAGTAGCGGTTGGTAAGCCAGTGCCTCCTGTAGAGTACAGACCCGTAGCTGGTCGAGTGTAGCCTGCTGGGAGACTAGTGGGTGTAGCTAGTAGAGTTATCTCACAACTGTAATATGTCGCGTTTTCGCGAACTTTGATATATGTGATAGTATCTCCGGCTGCATTAACTAGATACGCGCCTGCGGCTACGAGCTGAGACTCAATGTAGTTCGATATATCGTCATATGAATAATATCCATTCGGTAGAGTGATAGTAATTGTTGAATATGTAGAACCTGTCGGTACTTGGACACTGAATGTGTTGTTGTTATAAAGACTCCCGTTGATATTAAACTGAGAATTGTAGATCTGAAATGATGTTAGAGCGATCTCTTGATCCTTGAAGTTAACACTGTTGCCCAGAAACTGATACTCAAACGTGTTGTTTAATCCGTTCTGGACAATGTTATTCCGGTTCAGAATAATAGTCGAAGTCATCTTGATGTAGAGCTGAAGTATATTGAGCGAGCTATTATTCATCCGATTCTGAATTAAATATCTTGTCATTGAAATTCAAACGCATATGCTGTTTGATACTGTCAATTAGCAGGCATTGACCTTTATGGCTAGTGGCTTCTTTGTAGCTCTATAGATGTCTTGCTCTGATACACCAGGTAAGTTGAAATCTCGAAGGATCATCTGAAGATCGCGCTTCGAGTTAGCTTTCAATATCGCTACGTATTCACTGTTTAAACGAATCATCTTATCGGTCGCAAAATAGCTATGGCTTAGGAATATAGTGCTTAGCCCTTTGTGACGCCCACGCGTGAAGTAATGAGAGAATAACTCCTTCTGAAGCTTCTTGTCGTTGCTATAATCATCTATCACGACTAGTTGCAATCCATCTATCTTCTGGATAGCATCAACACTAGGAGGTGCTTCTGGATCGTGGATAGTAACGAACCCTTGAAGCTTCTCTTTGATGTAGTTATACAGCTCCTGTTCGACGTTTCTAGCGATGATATGCAGATGTGAATATACATGTGGTGATTCCTTCAATATATGGAACACTAGATTGGTTTTCCCAGAGTACGATGGTCCTAGAATGATCATTCTAAACAATTCCTGGATATCCAGCTTCTCGTTGACTCCATAGCTCTTGCCTTTGAACTCTTTGGGCAGTCCAGCACCGTAATCGATTACTTCAAATGGTTTGCTCATGTTTCTCTTGCTATATATAAGCAGAAGATAAAAGCATGTTGCCGCAAGGATATAAACCTATAGTTTACAATCCTCTCGATTTCTTGAGTACAACTGGTCTGTTATCGCTAGAGACAGCAGACGGTAGATACAACCGAAGATATGGAATCAATTATGCAAGCGACCTATATTTCACAGGCAATCTGTATAAAGGAGGATCCTTGTTGAATCTCGATATCGTATCTGGAGTTACCGCGGGTATAAGCCAGAACAGTAAAGTTTTGAGCTTAAATTCATCTGGTGTGGTTGATAAATTGACACTTGATCCTGCTGGAGTTGGATTAGATACGCCTACGCTAAAATTTAGTGGAACTACATTTGATCAAACAATGTATCTCTCAATTACAAAAGGTGGTGCGCTTGCATCAAAAGCAATGGTTCTTAACTCTACATTAGACTATTCTGGAGTAAATAGTTTTGGATGCGCTACATTAACAGCTTCTACATCTCTGTCTACTCCATCTATAACAACCAACTCTATTACATTCTCAGCTGGGAGTAAGTTCATTAGGGATGTATCCAGTATTGACTTCAATACTGACTCTGACTTGTATAAGACTATTATCCGTAAGAGCACTATCACTGATAGTAAGGGGATTGAATTTTATGATACTCAATTTAGCACACCGACTAATAAGCCACTAATCAACTTCAAAACTGGTAATAATTCAACTCCGATCTTCTTTCGAATGTGTGGATATTTAAATGATAATTCAACTGTAGTCGCTAATGGCATGCCGTTTGATATTTCTTATAGCGGAGATCTCTCATATACTGCTGGATTGCGGATATCAGCCATTAATCCTACTCAAGCTACTGGCAGCAATTATAATGTAGTGCTTGCTGCGCGTAATGGTACAATTCCGCATGTTGTTGTAAATGACCAAAAAAATCAGCTTCATCTATGGCCCCAAGGCAATGCCGAAATCAATACATCATATGCCCAAAATGTTATTGTTGGACAGAATGCACTATTTCGTAAAGGAATTCAAGTAGGAACATCACAAGATACATCACGAATGATTTCGTGTTTAGATTCATCTATGACAGGTGGAACATCTCGTTATATTACACTTGCCTACGATACAACAAGTAAAAACCAAGCTGAGATTAGCTTTTACTATAATGGCTATGGTGATAATGGTAATCGAATTGATTTTGGATTCTATGGAGGAGCATTAATGTATCTAATGGCAAGTGGAAGACTTGGAATTGGCACATCATCTCCAAGAGCCCCATTAGAAGTATCTGGAACTAACACATCATATACCGTATCTAGTTTTTCAACAAATAGCTACTCATATGATGTTAGTAGCAATTCATGGGCTAAGAGAGGTGGAGGACCCTTTACCCTATCGAATATTAATGCATGGTTTAATGGTAATATCTATGTTTCAACAGGTTTATGGACTACATCCGATCGAAGACTCAAGGAGAATATCAAATCAATTAATATGGATATTGAGCGCTATAAAATGCTCAATCCAGTTAGCTACGCGTATAAAAACGATTCAAAGATAAAACTTGGTTTAGTTGCACAAGAAGTAATGAAAGTGTGTGGAGAAGCTATTGGTATGGTTCCAAATGAAAATTTAAGAGAAGAAGACGATGATAGCCCTGAAGGTGTTCAATTAAGTTTAGATTATAATGCTATAACAATTCTAAACGTGGATATCATAAAGAAGCTTATCGACCGAGTAGAACAATTGGAATCTCTAGTTAATAAGCTTATCGCTCGTCCGGTTGTAGCTCGATGGATGCAGAAACAATCTCCATAATAATATATAACTATGAAATTTAGCGGCTTTAAGCTTCTGCACATCGATCCTCCGACAAAAAAAGATGCTAAGTACTCGGCATTGGTCCTTGTAGACGGCAAAGTTAAGCTTGTTAACTTCGGAAATCGTCCATACCAACATTACAAGGATAGAACGCCACTCAAGCTATGGAGTCACTTAGACCATAATGACAAACTGAGACGTCAAGCGTTTTATAATAGGCACGCCAATAACAACGGTATAGCAGCTCAACTATCAAAAAAACTTCTTTTGTAGGTTATTCGCTTGCGTCAGGAGCGGCGCGAGTTATTCTATCGATACGGCGACACCGTTATATTTTTTTGTGAGTGTAATCTGGACCATAGATCGGTGTTCGAGCCATGCTAAAGGAATTGAGTTTAATTCTACCGGTTTGACACTGTTGATCCACGTAAGAAGAGAATCTATATTGAGATCTTTGACTAAACAGTGATTTGTAATCGATTTCGATGCGTTAGAGCTAACCAGCTTTTCGTATGAGTTAGTAATGGTATCCATTGTGGCGCTCCCTGTCTATATCTATACTAGTTATATATTTAGTCAGTTTGTCAATTATCGACTCTTCATATCATTCGGGTTTACTAATTCTAACTTCGCTATATTTACTCATATTCGGTTACTTCCCCTGTGAGACGATCAATGCTCATCGAACGACCGTAAACAACGAGGACAAGGTAGTTTGAGCCCTGAGAACAGTTGTTAGTTCCGGAGATCAAGACGCTCTGAGGAACATCAGGGTTAGTCATACGAGAGCAGTCAGCTACAAGAATGCGCTGTGCCGTGCTCCACTTGTAAAGGTCAATGAGACCATTCGAGATTTCGTGCGATAGGCCACCGTTGACAGCAGCGATCTTACTAAACTCATCATTGAACGATTCGTAGTCGTACTCGACGGTCTTGTTGAAAACGTTCTCGTTACCAATCTGAACCTGGAAGTTGCGAACACTAGAACCAGCCTGACACGTCCAGGGAGCAGAGTCGAACGGTGACTGGAACTGTTGAAGGTTAGATACCGTCTTGAAGTGGGCCGTTGATGTTTCAGAGTATGGGATCAAAGCTACATATTTGATATTTTTGAGACTAGCACTGAGCTGGAAAGAGAAAGCAGCGTTCTGCAAGCCAGAAGCGTTCGAACCAGTACCGGCTTTACCTACAAAGTACTGAGCGTACGCATCGAGGTAGTTGATCTTCTTGATGGGCTTAGCTACGATCTGCGACTGGTTAACAATGTCGTAAAACGGGATGTAGAGTCGAGTGGTAGTGAATGGGAAGATCTGACCAGACGTAGCAATGCTCGTGAGACTGTTCTGCATAACACCGAATGCAAAACGCAGCGAGCCAGCAACAGGGATACCGTTCATCGGATTGCCTGCAGCAGCAGACGAAACCATGATCGGTACCGTGTTGCAACCGACGAGAGAGACACCGCCCAACTCCATCTTGCCACCAGCAAACGTGGTAATGTCAACGTAGCCAGTGTTGTAGCGGATCTTAAGCTTGAGCTGAGGGTTGGCGACGAGATCGAGCTCTTTGAAGATGGGATGAAGATCTATAAGACGAATCTTAAGCATGTAATACCACGTACCGGCAATAGCACCAGCCGCAGGAGCAGTACCAGTGTTAACGAACGCACCAGATCCTTGCTGCTGAACTTTAGTAAGGATACCTCCCGAGCGCTGCGTAGGCCAAGTGAGGGCGTTAACAGGAGTAATCGTTGTACCAGTAGCATCGGCTACACCTACTCGAATCGGGTTTAGCAATAGACGCTTAGCATACGCCTCGTTAATTGCTGGAGTGAATCCTGAGTCTACCGGATCATCCTTATAGACACCAGTAGTTTGGAACGTTTGGTTGAGAGCTGAAACCGTTTGAGCGATACCAACAGTGTTGTTCGTAAAACCATCACCACGTTCACCGTTGTCGGGGGCACCGCTTGTGAGCTGATATACAATCGAATCTACATCATCGCCGTACATGAAGCTATCGGCGCCGCGCTTGTTTACATCGTCCTCGCTCCACTCAGTCATCGCACGGAGGTTCGACCAATACATCTTGTAGTCATTCTCAGTAATGATACTCTTGCCGTTGAGTTCTACTGCGAGCGAATCGATTACATTCCAAACGCCGGCTTTGAGACCAGCACACAAACGGTTCAGGGGACCACCGAGAGCCGTACCTCCAGTGTTCTTACACGTAACTACATAGGGAACAGTGAGGTAGGCATCAGCGAGTGATCCAAAGCCCGTCGATCCGTTTAACTGAGACGTAGCATCGATCGTGACTGGTAGCTGCCATTGTTATTATCGACGCAGTGCACGACACGTTTGTCTCTGGATACCTTAACTACCGGATCGGGGTTGATAGCCTTCTCAAGTAGATACTGGTCTGTGGTTTGTGTTACTTCGGACATGTTCTTTGTTTATCTGGTTATATATAATCAACTCGAGATAGAATGGCAGCGTATAAAATAAATAAATCGCTCTCGATCACATCAGATGATGAGCTCAGAAAGCTAGCAGAACAACTGAACATACAAATCGATGATATACTGGACCTGAGAAATATTAGATCGCCGTTGCCACCTAAAGGATCTTATCTTATTCTTCTCAGAGACGCTCCTGGGACCGGTCATTGGACAGCAGTCCATGATGGCTATTACTTCGATTCAATTGGGGTCCAAGGGCCTGAGATACTTGGTATAGATCGATATAATCAGCAACAATATCAGGGGAGCTATAGCGAGTTCTGCGGCGTATGGTGCTTGCTGTTTCTCTATTCAAAACAGAATGGCCGTCCAGATCTTCTGCAAGGATTCACTGATCTAGATGTTGACGTGTTTGTGTGCAAATAATTTGAATCCCATAATATAGCATCATGATATATCGAACGCGCAGAGCGATACCTCAGGAACCAACTGCTACCCATGTTGATCCACAGAGTGCTACGAAGAGCGACGGTGCTGTTATTACAGAAATTAGATCTCTTCGAGAAGAACTCAAGCATCAAAGAAATGCAGTTGAAGAACTGCAGAGACTCAAAGAGCAACTAACAGAACTACAAATGAAGTACGATGAGTTATTGAAACAACACAATGAGCTTTTGAATGCGCAGCAACCGAAAACGATCGAATTGAAAGTCGAAGAGTCAGCTCCTGTAGATTGCGTCAGCTGCGCTTCGCAAGGAGCTGGTATTGAATCTAATAAAGAAGAGAGTGCGAATTCAATTTCAAAGTATCTACATGAGATTCTGACTGGACCCGAAGGTGCGTTCCGTGATGTGTTTCATAACGAGCCTAGTAATGGTGAGTATGCAATCAAACAAAGTGAGCTATATCAGTCTTACAAAGCATGGTGTACTCTATCAAGCGAGAATGTTATGAAACAGAGCAATGCGATGAGCTACATTAGCGACGGACACATCGAAGGTGTGCGATGTGTCAAAGTAAAAGGGGACAGAGTAATCAAGGTGAAGACTACAGTTGTTATTCCCGAGTCTGATGAGTAGTTCCGCCCGCGTTGCTTTGATTTGGGCGGGATCGTTTTTTTGTTTCTAGGATAAGGAGATTGAGAGTTGCATTATTGGGGGGCGGGGGGCAATTGATATGCCCCCGTTGAACTGTTGATGAAAGATCAACACAATGTCTATAGAGCTACAGTACGCAGTAATTTCATGGGGGGCAGAAAGGCACGCCCCTTTTGTACTTTTCTACTTTTTTTATCATCATCATCATCATCATCATCATCATCTATCTCTTTTAATTTTTTTTATAAGAAGTAAGAGAAAGGGGGCATATTTTGGTGCACCCCCTATATTTTATCTTCCATACCGTGTCTGGTAAACGTATGTGTCATGAATCACTTGCCCCCTAACTCGCCCCCAGGGCGGCCCCATAAACAGCCCCCATCCGGCACAATGGCACAGACTGTTTATTAGGATACGCTATTGATTGTCTGGTTGATCGTGCGATCGTATTGATTGATTAAGTTGATCGATAAAGTTGCATCTCAATTGCATCGATCGTTGTAGATACAACTGAGTCGTATAATTAAGAATGGGCTGAATCAGGAACTCATGATCGGATGTTGCTCGTCGTTGATCGATCGATAGTTACATAGTATCCGCGATGCAATAATGATTCTCTAATCGCTATTGGTCGTCTAGTGATCGCTGCGATCGTTTAGTTGATAACAGTTTGTACCA
>JAADWU010000270.1:0-15006 GCA_023336255.1 Pythium graminicola
CCGGACGAAGTATATCGCTTGAGGGAGACGGCATCGTCACATCGCAGAAGACGAATACTGGACTCGGACCGTGGTTTTGTGCCGCATGGACACACAAGCGAGCGTAGGAAGAGGTCATGGTCGAGCACAGAGTCCTCCGGACAAGTTGGGGTTGGCTGCAGTGGACGAAGGACGGCAGTTTTACGAAATTTGGACGATCCGAGGACGCGAAACATGCGATTGCGTGTGTACACACCCACATCAATAAAGAGCTGTCGTTGATCCCCATCAATTGTACTGTCTTGCACGAGAAAGAGCGAGTTTTCATCGGTGGTGGTGATCAACTCGTGAACAAGCTGTCGAACAAACTGAAGAGAGTTCAGACAATATGGAATTCGATAAATGGAGAATGTGACGTACGGCACCAGCGTGGATATTGTCGACAAAGAGCTCACCATTGGGAAAGTGAATCTGCTCACACGAAGCGTCAAGTCGAAGGTCAATAATACTCTCTACAGGATGGGAACGTACGGTCAAATGACGGCTAAACTTGTCGACAGTCGACGACTCAAGTTGGACAATGTGTTTGTCTCGATCAATCAGCAAATCGTACGAGCGCTACCTGACAACAACGACTGGTGAGATCGTTATTAAGCAAAGTCTACCATCCCAGTCAACAAAGCGTACGTAGAGTTGAAGCTGCACCAGAGAAATCAAGCGCGTCACCAGCGCGTCTCCATCGAGTTCAGGATTGAGCTTCTTTTTGAATTCTGGATGAATGTTAGTATCAAATTGTCTAGAAAATCAACTGTCACGGACGCACCTAGATCAAAGTAGAGTCGACAGGGTACACCTTCCCGGATAATCTCATACACGTGACGAGACCCTTCGGGTATCGCTGTGTATTCTTTCCAGAAGGCCTCGAGTGTCGTGACCCAAAACTGTCGTTTGCCTCCATTTGCACCTTCAAAGCAAAACACACGAGGTTCCTCCACACCAGGCTGCATCTGCTGGGGTAATCGTTTGCGGAACGCCATGACTTGGTCTGCAAATTCAAAGGCTTCTTGTTGACGTGGGAACGATGCTGAAAGTGGAGCCATTCCTTCAAGTTGGCACATCAAAGAGTGCGAGACATTGTACTGCAGCCGCTCATAAAACGTCGACCAGGCGTTGCTGTCTCCAGATAGACGCTTGGACGGTGGCGTGAAAGCAGGCGTCTTGGAGGTTGAACCATAGAAATCGGTAGATGAGATGGAGCGTCGACGTTTGAGCAGAGAGCTCTTTCCACCAATTCGGGAGTCTTGCGTACGCTTTTGGGCAAGAAAAGCGCGTGCTTCGGACGATAGAGGTACCATCTTGAGATGATTATGCAACGCAGTGAGAAATACCAACATTTCTTGGTGGTCGTTCAGACGAAGGACATGATCAACGTCTTCTGGATCCTTCTCGTTTGAAACATGACTCAACAAAAAGCATTGTTGGATCTTGTCGGTAACATCGACTTGAATAATCACCGTCATCGAGAACGGCGACGGACTGAACCATGTACTATCGTTAGAGTCACAGCCACAGAACGCAACACAAACGTACGAACCTGTAGACCCCAATGGTACGAATGGACTCTTCGTCCAACGTGAGAATCCGTTGACGCTCAAAAGCTGTGCGTTTCAATTGGATGGTGCGCTGGGACGCTGTCCACTCGACGTTGATGACCCCATCAATCGTCTGCAGTTCACGCTCATCACACGCGATGCTTGCATCGAGTAAATGACGACTCTCACCCGTCCACACGCGGCATCGCGCGCACCGAAAGACGTCGTGTGCCATCCGTAGCTCTCTGCTAAAAGCTGGGGTGGAAGTCCTAAAGCATAGATGATTGGCTGAAAAGATGATCATTGTCACCAAAGGTCGCTCCATTGGCTTCAAGATCACCATGAGTGACGATATGGATGCGATCGTTATTGACAATGGCTCAGGTATGTTCAAGGTTGGATACGCAGGCGAAGATACCCCACGTGCGGTGTTTCCTAGTTGCACTGGGAAGATCAAGAACCCCGAATGGTTTGCCACCCAAGCGACACCGACGCTCAAGACTGATCTCCGCGACCGCGAGTCGTTTGTTGGGAACGAATGTCAGGAGCTCCGGGATTTCTTAGAGATTGTGAATCCTATCAATCGAGGCGTTGTCGAGGATTGGGATGCGCTAGAGCGTGTGTGGGAATATATCTTTGCCCATGAGCTACGCATCAATCCCGAGACAGCAACATTGCCAGTGCGTTGAGGAGCTGGGGAAGGAAAAGTGATGACGACTGATTCTATTGTATTGATCGTAGATTCTGTGCACCAGTTCACCCACGAGTTCCAAGCAACAGCAAGAAAAGATGGCGCAGATTTTGTTCGAGTCACAAAAAGTATGTGGATTTTACTTTATGCAGCAATGCGTGCTATCGCTCTTCGGTTCGGGACGGACACGTGGTATTGTCGTGGAAGTTGGCCATGGATCGAGTCATGCGATTCCTATCTTTGAAGGCTACGCACTCCCCCATGCGGCACTTCACTACGATGTGGGTGGGATGGATATTAGTTATCGTCTCCACAAACTCTTGAGCAAAAAAGGTCACTCGTTCTTGGCATTGCAAAGCCATACGATCAACGAGATCAAAGAAGCCACGTGTGTGCTAGGAGGCAAATACGATCGTTCGACGATCCCAGTGCAACCCACAGGTGCCGCCAGCGAAGGAAACCAAACGATTGCGGAGGACGGAAGCAAACCATTCGAACTACCCGACGGAACCATCTTGCACGTCGACAAATCCATGCGTCTCACTCCCGCTGAGATTTTGTTCAAACCGCAAGATCTCGGAGAAGAACATACGACCAAACCAACAAAAGGACTCCATGAACTTGTTGCGGAATCCATTACAATGTGCGACAAAGACCTTCAAAAAGATTTGTGGGATGGTGTGATTCTCGCCGGTGGAACAACGATGCTGCCCGGATTCTCCAAGCGATTCCAAGAAGAGCTCGTCGCCATCACAAAGAAAAGCAGTATGTGTATTGTCCCCGATGCTCATGTTCGCGAGCGTGGATACAATTCTCAGCGACGTATTGCTGCGTGGGTTGGCGGGTCCATGTTTGCAAGTTTGGCCACGTTTCGTGATGTCCATATTACCAAACAAGAATGGGAAGAATACCATGAAGGGATACTCGATCGAAAATGTTTCTAATCCTCCCACAAGCAGCAGACCATCCATACATATTAAGCACATATATCACACCACAAATGCATGAGTTTGGTCGAAGAAGCGAGAATCGCTCGCGCGAGATCTTGACCAATCGATCGCGTTGCAGCGTTTAGCAGCCACACGGTTGACGCATGGCGTACTGCATAAAGTGAAGTACGAGCATAAATGCCATGAGCACGTTGAGGTTCGCATCTACAGACTCCCACCACGTCAGTATGATGTGCTTTGATTCTTTCGGAAGAGAACGTACCACCAAATATGTTATGCTCTTGCGGCGGTGCTGCCACTTGATTGTTATCCGCAGCGTCCTGAGACGCAGTGCCGTCAGCATTCGCTTGGCGTGGAGCGCGTGGTCCGCCCGATACAGAGCACGATGGCGCGTCATTACGATGGGAATCCATAATTGTAGCTTGTAGGGATATTCGAACCTGCTTGTTCTCGTGATGGTGAGACGAATGGCTCTTGAAGGAAAAGACCACTTTAAATAGAAGCCCCTAACGTAGTGATGCACCCTTCGATTGGTGGATGCACTGTGCATCCACCAATCCAGCATTCTGATTGGCTTTAATCGGAGTCACGTCTTCTACGTTACAATCGGACAACTGAGATTTGCTTTCCTACTTTTTCGAATAGTTCACTCCAAATATTGAGAATGAGCGAACTTAGTCGGAAACCACTAAGTTCGATCCTAGACCTCCATCGTCCATCATCTCGTCCAGGAGCATGGATCCACCACCGTCGACGCCGGCCGCGACGACGGATGCCACGGCAACTAGCGCAGAGACCCCGTCTTTGCACACCTCCACTGCCGATACCCATGGGGCACTGGCCTCTCCTACGTTTACGGCAATTCCGAATGCTACGACACCGCCGTCTACGTCTACGGAAACCGCCAAGAAGACTGGTCGTCCGGCACATCCGCTTTGGGCGCATTTTCATCGTGGCGAGAAACGCAATCGATATCATTATCATGCGTTCTGTATCTACTGTGTCGAACGATATGGCGCGGAACATGTCCCTGCAACACGTGGTGTCTCTATCGATATGTTGAGGCATTTAGAGAAATGTACAAATTGTCCACGACGGGTTGTTGAAATGCTGAAAGAAGTTTGTGGTCAGCGCGATGCTGTGCGATTTGATCGCTATGGAAAGAAGAAGTTGCAAGCACCAGGCATGAGCGAAGCGACAGAAACGATCACCGGTCCGCCTCAGACAACAACGTCGGCAAATGGAGAAACGACCAACAAAGCATCCCCAACGTTCTCGCGTACCCCAACAGCAGTGGTTCCTTCGTTTGTCGGTCGGCCCACGGTAGCAGCAGTAGCGCCAGTTCGTGCGACATCAACTACGACACGTGTGCCCGTGGGACTCGGTAGTGCGGTCTCGGTGCCGCCGACCAAACGCCTCCGTGTGGACGCACCAGCAACCTCCGATACGACGACCACGGCACTGGACGACAAGATTGCAGTTTTGAAACTTGCTGTTGCAGCAAATCTATCGATTGAAGCGCTCCAGAACGAAGATTTTCAGCAATTGGTGTGTCTATTACGACCATCCCTCGCGTCGACGACGTCGGCCAATGAGACCTTTGCAAGCTTGCTTGAACCAAAGTTTGTTCAGGAAAGTGCAGCACGACTCGCAAAGGAGCAACTGGATCGTGTAAAAGAAGGAATGCTCAATTCGACAATCAAAGGTGGTCTCACACTCAGTCTCCATAGCTGGACAACTTTGGATCGTCAGTACCTGGTGGCGTTTAACCTCGTCAATTCAAACGGTGATTCGGCGTGTGTATGGGTAGAAGACATGTCAAATGGCCAAGCCCCAGCATGTCCTGTCACCGACACAACGGCGGCGGCGTTGCCGTACACATCAGAGCAATTGGGTGTCAAGATTGAACAAGTGCTCGTCAAATTGCAGCAGCAAAACATTTCGGTCATGGGGATCGTTGCTGACACCACACTCGCACTGAACGCAGCTCGTCGTGTGTGTCTGACGATGAACAAACGCCATGGATTGCTTGTGGTGCCATGCTTTTCACGAGTTCTCAGTGTGCTTGCTGGCGCCGTGCTCACACATCCACATTTCGTACACGTTGTGGGTGAAATGATTGAA
This sequence comes from Pythium graminicola, assembly GCA_023336255.1. Classification (NCBI taxonomy): domain Eukaryota; phylum Oomycota; class Peronosporomycetes; order Pythiales; family Pythiaceae; genus Pythium; species Pythium graminicola. The sequence goes on from JAADWU010000270.1 coordinate 5,337, forward strand.
ATTGCTGCATACTTACTCAATACCAAGGTACTCGAAGCGGTTCGTGCGCTCAGTGGGGACCCACGCGCCTGTTTTATTCTGCCAAACCGCGAGAATTGGTTTTCATTTGTTGACTGTCATAGTCGATTGCTGAGGTATCGCGACGCAATCATCCAATACTGTCAGAGTTCAGAATTGGCGCCACCACTTGTATTCAAGACACTGGTGTTACGCGAGAATCAAGCAGTTTGGAAACGAATGGAAGAATTACAAGCGTTCTTGGCACCACTTCACGAAACGTATACGGTCTTTTTCCAGCAACTACGAGCAGTTCATGATGGTACCAACACCAGCGCATCTGTTGATGTTTTGGAAGATGATGTCACCGCTGCTCATGGACTCACGCTTGCCCATGTCATGTACCAGTTTGCACGCATGACGCAACAGTATCAGACATTGATGTTGAGCGCACCCGATCATTTTGTCGCCAGTAGTGTCGTGGCGAGCCAGGACGTTGCCCAGCTCGTGTTGATTCACGTTGATACGATGTGGAGACGATACGAATTACCGGCTATGCTACTCGCGTTTGTATTCAACTTTCATCTTGATACAACATTGCTCGACATGTCCAAGCCATGCTCGGCCTGGCCTTCGATCTCCGAGTACTTCCATGTTTATTACCAACGATGGTTTAGTGACGCAACGAATGGAGCGGTCAACGAGATTACCCGCGAACGAATCGCTGAGATTCTCGATACAATCAAACAGAATCACTTTCCGTTTGATGCCGATACGACCAGTGATTATATTGACGTATCGTCGTTTTACTCGTTTGTATCGGATTCACATCCTGAAATCTGTGCACTGTGCTGTCGACTTTATGCGATCTCGCTCCTGACGGCCAATGCTTCGCGAATCGTTCGTGGAATTGGGTACGTGCCTATTGCAGCACAGACGACACGGGATCCCGAGTCGGTGGAGTTGCTTCTCCATGTCGGTTTTGCTTCTAGTATGCGTCGGACTGTTTTGTCCAACAGTGATGAGGACTCGGCCCTGGGTGGGATGGAGGCGATGATTGATGGTGCATCGGATGCTGTGCTCTGGAGTGAAGATGTATGGCAAGGATTTGCCGACGACTGGCGACTGTTTGTGGATCAAGAGCTACTTATGGATGAGTTTGATGCCATCTCGAACGAAAGTGCAGCCGAAGACACATCAGCTGCATTGTTGGCAGTCAAAGTACCAGTACAAGAGCTCTTTGTCGATACGTTGCCAGCCATGACAGTTAGTTTGGAAGCACCGGCGACACCGTCGTCCCAGCCAACCACCAGCATCGCCTCAGGTGGATTGACCACAGCACCACACGGCGACTCTATGAACACAACACACGGTGTGATCTCGGTGGGAATATAAACTGCTGGAAGGACCATCTAGACATTGTTTATTAGTTGCATTTGGTTATCACACATATTGCTTCGAATGCTGGGCTGTTCATGGCATCGTTTGGCCCTGCCTAAGACCAGTGTTTGTGGCTCGACTAGCACGCGCCGCTCGCTCCCTCAGCTCGCTCATCCGTGTAAAGATCTTGCGACGATTGACTTCACTCACGGTCGTCTCGAGTTGGATTTGACAATAATTGTACGCAGACACATAGTCTTCGGCAGCCATGAGTGCGAGCACGAGATTGTTGAGGATCAGACGCTCACGTTTGACATCTTGTATTGAACGTGTAATCTCGAGTGACTGCTGGTAACACTTGACAGCTTGTTGGGGATTTTGCTTCTCCAAGTACACTGTTCCCAGGTTCCCCAATGCTCGAGCTTCGACGACCATATCCTTTGCAACTTGGGCTACTTCCCGCGCACGGATAAAGCGAAGTAGCGCATCATCTAGTCGCTTTTGCTTGTACAGTTCCATGCCTTCGTTCAATTCATCGAGTGGTGAGACTTTGGTCTCGAGCTCACCGTCGGATGTTGGCTCAAGGGTTGTCGTTGGCTCAGCTGGCGCTGAATGCGGTGCACCAGTGTCAAGTGATTTCTCTTGTTCGACGAACGCATCAAAGCTGCCGTACGTATCCGATGGTAGCGATTGTGGTGGTTGCGATGATCTTCCTGAGGGACGAGTACTATCACGCGCCAACGGTGGCATCGACGCCGAGTTGGTCGTACCATACGACTGCGACTGCACTGTCGGTGAGAGTGTAAATGTGCCGTACACATCTGAGTTGCTGACACCAGTGGACGCTGGTGGTGGTAGGTGCTGGACGACTGGTACACTTTGCGGTGCACTCTCGGGCGAAAGTGAGAGAGCGGCAAAACTACCGTAATCATCACTTTCAACCTGCAAAGCCGCTGGGTTTCTTGGTGGTGCGACTTGCACCGATTGTGTGAGGGCCGCAAAACTGCCATAATCATCCCTTGCATTCTGTAGAGCTCGAGGGTGTGTGGTGGTCATCGAGGGAGCCACAGCTGGACGAGGTGGTGGACGAGCGTTCACCTCAAATGCCTCGAAGGTCCCGTAAGAATCTTCTGGTGCCGAAGACGTGTGGCTGCTGTTGAAAGTTGGAGGTGTGGACGTTCTCCGGGGAACAAACGAATCAAACGTCGCGTAGTCATTGTCGCTCTGATTCTGCCCCGGTGGACTCCGTGGTGGTGACCCTGAGACCTTACTAAAGCTTGTCACCGCTGATGTGAAGGCAGAGAAATCTTGATAATCCGTACCAACGGGAAGGGTAATGAATGGAATTTTTGGTTCTTTTCGTGCTGGTGAGCCAGGTGGTGTCCGCACCACTGACGCTGCTGAGAACGAGCCGTACCCACTGGTGTTAAAAGCACTCGCGTGTGGGGGTACCGACACCGTAGGAGTTTTAATTGGGAGAGATGAGAGCAGCGCACTCTTCGCAAAACCCGAATAATTCTCGTCCTCATCACGCTCATGAAAATGATCTTCCTGGTTATCACTCATCCGTTCCGGTGGTGGTGACTCGGTAAACAACAACGATGCAGGTGGTCGGGCAATCCTGAACGATGGGGACGAAGGCGAAGACGACGACGACGGTTCGAGGGAGTCGGTTGAGAATGTTGTGTACGCATTGTTACTGGCGAGATCTTGTCGTGCCCGCACGGCGGCAAGCTCGAGGTTACAGCGCTGGGATAATGGTGACGCAATCTACAACCATCACGATTCAGGTTCCCTTCATCCATTCAACGTGATTCATCCAAACGTACCCCGTATTTGAGCCGTGCAGCCGTGCGTTGGACAAATGCCCGGATCGATGGGTAGACCTTGTTGTTGGAATCCGTCAGTACATAGCCACTCTAGACCACACTTTCTGATGAGCCAACTGCCCATGATCCAATCCGATTGTGGACTCTACGCACCGATCCAGCGTTTTCAATGAGCACATTTCGTGTCTCGCGTTGACCCACATGCGGACCCGTAGAATGGATTTTCAGGTACGATACACACAATCGGGAGGGCTGCGAGTCACTATACCGCACGAGAAACGCACCATCGTCCAATGACGTTGCCGACGGTCCCAACAAAATCTTATCCGATTCAACGCGTGTCAATGAACCGTGAAACCACGTCACGAGCTCTCGATGGACCGTAAACGATTCGACGAGACGCTGTAAGCTTGACTCGAGTGGGCCAAATCGTGCGAGGAAATGCGTAAACTGTCGTGGAAACTTCATTAGTGGACAACTAAAGGACAGAAGAGAGTGGGCGTACTGCTGTAAGGGAGATTGTATCGTGTTGCCACGTAGAATCGGCGATGCAATACTTGGCAATGACACGCAATTCATCGAGTGACAAAGCGTCTTGGGCAGTCCATTCAAAGCGACAACTCGCTAGCAATGCTGGTAAAAAGGACGACGTAAAGCGTACGTGATCCTCGTGAAGGTCCGGAAAGCGTTTCTTCCACCAGTCGACGCCAGCCGCGTGTACGTCGAGCGGAATGGCGGCCCCACCCATTGTCCTGTTGAAAAATGAGTTGTCTTTCCTCCTCTGCCATACATTTTACCCAATGAAAGTGTGAGAACATATATTTTAGCCAATCAATCTACCGCTTTTGATGGTTTACCAAACGAAGTGTCGCCAAGGCCCCCAGTCGAACAACCAAAATGAACGCCAACACGATGACGGTATTGACCCCGAGTTCACTATGACGCGCATGAAAGACCGAGTCAACGTATTGCGCAATCGAAAGACCATGTGGGAGTGTCGGTGGCGCGTCTTGAAGTTGCGGACATGCCACGTCCTGTAGCTCTTGACAATGGCCAAACACCAGACTCGTGAGAATGGCAAGGGTGTACTTGGGTGGCATGAGTGTATGAAGCCATTGATAACCAATGGGAATGAGCGATGCAGGGGGATTAAATCCCATAAAGAGAAATGTGAGAGCCACGACCAATGTCCCCATTGTGGCGGCGAGTTCGAGTGTCGACAAGGCAAACACCAAGAGCTGTCCCACGTAGACTTGGAGAAGAACATGAAGCGAGAGATGGAACCAGAATTGAACAAAAGTGAGAACGCCGGTGAAGCCAACCATGGGGAAAAAGATCCCGCTAAACACCAGCTTTGATGCCAAGACGTAGGGGATTTCTGCCACGGTTGCACCGACAAAATACCACACGGCACTGTAGGTTTGAGCGGCTCGTTCGCGGTAAAAGACACGACGATCGTCAAAGAGAAGCGGTTGTACACTCTTGAATGAGATGACACCGACAAACAAGATCGAGACAAAGAGCAGTCCTACACCAGCATTGACGCCGTGGTACGTGACGTAGTTGACTTCCCGGAAGGAGAGTCCAAAGACCAAGGCGAGGATCACATAGACCACGAGACGTGTAGCGTTGTAGGCTGGTGTCCGCCAGTACATGCGCAGGAACCGTTGGAGTAGGAATGTGGCTTGGGTGTGGCCCGAGGCCGCTCGTTTTTGCGAGAAAACGAGCTCGACTTGTGTGCTGGAAGGCTTGGCGACGCCATCTTGGTTCAGGGTCTCGAGGAGCCTGGCTTTGGCCGGGCTGTGTTCGTAGATGGCGACAAAATCCGTACTCGGGCTCGTTGTCGAGCCGACACCGGCGCCAATGACCTCGAGCATCCACGTCGCAGGGTTGTATCCACGCGGTAATAGCGCGACACCATTGATTGATTCAAAGTACGTAACCAACGTTGACGAACTTTCGCCCAGCTCACCAAAGTATACAGTCTCCCCGCCGCGCTTAAGCAGCAAGAGACTCTCAAAGACCTGGAAGACTTCGGTCGATGGCTGGTGGATCGTGCAGACGACGGTGCGGCCGGTATTTGCGTCTTGCCGCACACCGTCCATGATGAGCTTGGCTGCACGGGCGTCGAGGCCGCTAGTTGGTTCATCGAGGAAGAGAACACTTGGTCGCACTGCCAACTCAACACCAATCGTCAAACGCTTCATTTGTTCTACCGAACTGCCACGGATGATCTGGTCGGCGATCACACGAAGTCCTAGCAGATCCAGGACCTCTTCGACCGCATCGAGTTTTTGCACATCCGGAATGTCGTCACTTTGACGCAAGAATGCACTGAAGACGAGGGCTTCGCGGAACGTTGCGGTCTCGGTGTGCATATGCATCTGCTCACAGTATCCCGCCGCCCGACGAATCGCGAGATCGGTCGCAACATGCCCGTTGAGCAAGATCTCCCCACGGATCTTGCCACCTGTTTTGCGGCCTGCAATCACGTCCAAGAGCGTGGTCTTACCGGCGCCAGACGCCCCCATGAGCGCTGTGGTGGTACCTGGTTTCGCAAAGCCCGAGACGTTCTTGAGCAGCTCTAGGCTCTTTTTTTTGTTGGCTGGATTCGGCACCGAGTAGCATAGGTTTTTGAACGCCAATGTCACCGGTGTGAACGGCATAGTCGCAGAATCGTCACACAGCACATCAACAATATATTCACATGGCGACGGCGTGGCTTGATACGACACATTTGGCGTGTTTGTTGACTTCAGCCCGATTGCAAGCTCTTCGTCAGCGGTCTCGTCGCCGCTCGCACCGGCTGCAATCGCAGTTACTGCATTCTCGACGTGGCGGACCTTCTCAAGCACGAGACTTGCAAGCATCATGTACACCCCAAACGACACAATCAGGAAGACCAGACCAAACCAGACCCATGCTTCTTCCGTGTAAATGTCGTACGTCGAGAGCGAGTACTTGCCCATCTTGGTATTGTCAAAGAGCGCGCAATAGTTGATTCCCTCAAAGACGCACGTGTCGAAACGATGGTTCCCATACTGGTTGATTGCCAGACTACGCACGGCCCAAGCAACCGGATTAAACCAGTACGCCCAGACAAAGTAACTCGGACTGTCTTCGTGTGTGATGATAAAGCCCGCAAAAAGTGTGAATAGCAAGATCGAGAGCATCCCGACAGGTTCAGCAACGTGTTTGTTGGGACAAAGTGCCGAGAGAAAGAAGAACCATGCCGCGAATGCGAGGTTCGTTACAAACACGATCAGAACAAAGATACTGAAAGCCGCAGCATCGGCGACGAAGCCGCAGAGAAAGTAGACCACGCTACAGAAGAGGACCGATTCGACGAGCGCCAGTGGCACTTGGTTTAAAGCGGTGGCTAGCACGTACGACGATGACCGGTAAAAGTTGGCGCTGCGCTGCTTGTAGAAGATCTCTCGGGCGTCCATGAAGCGTGGCAACTGAGCGCTCTGACCAAGGACGAAGAAGAGGATTGCGGGAAAGATTGTGCCGATCTCAACTTGGGGGTTCTTGACGTCAAACTGGTAAAAGAGGAGTGAGTAAATGAGACCGATGACCACGAGGACGATCGCACGGCCGCGCATCAAGGCCTTGTTTCGCCACGTGACCTTAAGTTCATGCGCGAGCAGCGTAAGCGTGCTCGCCATGAACGTCTGGTGAAACTCGGGCATCGTCGCAATGTGGTTTTGAACGGCATCGTGCAGATCGTCGGTCGAGACGGTGGCGAGTTTCGTAAGTGTGGCCTGGTGTATGACCGACGTCATGAAGACTTCAGCAAACTCCTGGACTGTGCGTGGGCCGTAGGTTGTTGTGACACTCGCTCGGGCGTACTCCTCTTGTTTGGGTGTCCCAAGATCCAGCAAGAACGCCGCAAGTTCCCGTTGGGGCGGGCACACGTACCCCAGCGATGCAAAGTAGTCGGCGACGTGGTCACGTGGTCCATTGTACAAGACATAGCCTTGGTTCAAGACGATCACATTGTCGAAGAGATCCACGACTTCGGGTGCTGGCTGCAGCAATGCCATGATGATGGTCTTGCGGAGCTGCTGCGCTGGGTCTTGACAATATCGAACGTCGCGGCAGAATCCAAACCAGTCGAGACTTCGTCCATACACAGTACGTGCTTGTGTCCAAAGTCCATTTCACCAGTCGTTACTCGCTTCCGTTCACCACCCGAAATACCGCGCAGCATTGCATCACCGACGATCGTGTCTTGGCAGTGCTCGAGACCGAGTTGTTTGGTGACGATCTCAGGATAATGGCGGTAGATCGTGCGTGCGGCGTCGAGGGCGGCCTTGTTCTCAGCATCCGAGCCTTTGGTGAAGAGTTGTTCCTCACGGAACGATAGTTCAGCACCGCAACACTCGTGGGCAAACTCGAGCGTCTCACGGACGGTCAGTGTTGGAAAATGGACATCACGTTGACCCACGTAGCTCACAAATTGCGGAAGACGTGGTCCCAAGTCGGCTGGGGTGAGGCCATTGTATGTGATGTTGCCAGAAAGGGAGACTGTCTTGTTGGTTGCAATATGACCGCTGAGCAGTTTGAGGAGCGACGACTTGCCCGAGCCTGGCTGGCCCAACACAAGTGTCATTGTGCCGGGTTCAAAGACCGCACTCAACTTGTGGAGAATTGGCTTGTTGATCATGGTCGCGTTGCGTGAGCGAGTGAAGACATTTGTAAAGGTAGTGGCAACAGTCGGAATTTCGTGCATCGTTGTGGCGAGCGGATCAGCAACGGGGACGTGAGCCGTGAGACTGACATTCTGAACGCGGACTTCGATTTGAGGGAGGATGTTGCCGAGGGCCTTTTGGACGCGTCCGGCATAGTCGTGGTGAAGGACATCAGGACCGTGAACCAAGAGTGACTGGCCACAGCAATAGTGAATACCTTGGTGGTCTTCGTGGGCCACCATCGTCCCGATTTCGTGTGTTAGGAAGAGAAAAGATTGTCAAATGAGCTCGGGAGGGACGCTTTACGTTGAAAGACCCCGACCTGGCGATGGATTTGATGCAAGAAACAGCGAGATACGAACCCATGGGAATCCAGTGATGTCGATGAAGGTTGGCGCACCTGAAGAAGTATGTCTTGACAAGAATATGTTTTTTCGACGTTGAATCCGAGAAAACTTCGATTTCTCGGGTTGGAGGGAGATATCTCACCCGTGATTGGTACCAACTCACTAGAGAGAAACTTTGCAGAGAACGGTGAGATACATGACCACGTACCCATCCACTGGAATCTCATTCGATCACTGGAGTCAGAGTCTCACGAGCCGCACACACCAAAGTGGTACAGTGAGTTGCGTAGAACCAGTGCACTTTGATGAATCAGTGCGGTTGCCATGAGCCACGCGAGGAACCAGAAGAGAACAAGGAGCCATTGAACAAAGCTACGCATGGGTGAATGAATGCATTGGAAAAGCATTCATGAGAATGGTCAATGCGAGGCGTCGCACCGATGAGAACACGAGGCTTGCGATACGTTGAAGCTTGGATGAGTACGTGGCAGGATTGACGACTTCACGCAAATGCGAGAGTGACTATCGACCATGCAATTCGACTTGACCACTCTCCCACACGTGAAGTAGCGTCTTGAAGCACATTGTCCGTTCAGATGAGATCTCAACGTTGACTTGGCATTGGATCGTTCGCTCTCATCCTAGATTAGGAAGACCCGTCCCCACACTATTATTGAGGTTCTCTACTCGCCGACCTCCCACGGATCAAGAGCATGGTTTTGACTGAGGCCGTAGTCATGCCGCTCTGGCTTCTTGCGTCGCCACCAAGAACCGACCAGTGAACGCTATGTGAAGACCTCAACCTGCATCTGGATTCAAGAATCAAACGATCCATGTCACGCTCCAAAGCGCAGAGTCCAAAGCGCGGCGTTGTTTCCCTGGATTTACGAGGGTTTGTTCCACTGGACCAAAGCAAAATCAAGCGACGTGTGTCAAGCGACCAAGGTGGAATGGATTGAGTTATATAACGTCCGCGTCTCGTGGAAGGTATTGACTATAACGTGTTTCATGTTGGGAAACTTGAACTGACCGTTAACCACGCGATATTCGAGCACAAGGAGCTGGCTGCATTGATGAAGCTAGTCCATGGAGACCACAAAGGAACGATGGTGTGTATTCGTCGTCAACTGAGTCAAGAACACGACTCTCTTCGTGACTCTGTGTGTGTGTGAATATCCGTATTCGATCTCTCTACAAGAACAAACGCCACAAGCACACATAAATCCCTCCATCCAAGGGGGAAGAAACAATTTCTTGCGTCGGCAAATGATCTTGGGAGTCATAAATGTGGTCCCCTCCCCCGACCTTCGTCCACTGCAGCCAACCCCAACTTGTCCGGAGGACTCTGTGCTCGACCATGACCTCTTCCTACGCTCGCTTGTGTGTCCACGCGGCACAAAACCACGGTCCGAGTCCAGTATTC
>JAADWU010000271.1:0-14984 GCA_023336255.1 Pythium graminicola
CATGATACCTGGGTGCTCCCATTCCGCTTTACTCGAGGCCATTCAATCGTCCATGATCTTGAAACGAACCACACACGAGTAGACGGCGTATACAACGCAACGGGAGGACTCGTGGGTTCTCCATTGGTTATCCCGAGTTTCGCGAGATTTGGCATCGAGAAAGCCTAAAAACTTCCATCGTGTACGCCGGCGACATGATTGAATTCGACCAAGGTGGTGACTGAATGAATGTGATGCTACGTTTGTCGTAGGCAGCTATGCAAAACACTATCACCCGATCCGAAGCAAATTTTCAAAAACAACTACGTCAACAATGCGAAGCGAAACTCAAAGCAACCGAGTCAATCACCGTGCCTTGGTGGTAGTCGCTTTCGTCGATGCTGGCGACACTCATGAGCACCAAGAAATCCACGTCAAACAGGAGTGAGGTACCCAGGTTGATGTTAACCGCCATTGCCACGATCCTCTACTTGATCAATTTCCTTGACTCTGTATCTGAATGCAGTCACATTCAGTGCTGACCGTCACAAACTTCTCGGTTCCAGCATCCAAAGCGTCCATCCACGTCACGACGATTCGTTTCGATGAGATCGCCTCACCCCAATCTCGACAATATAAGTCCCTGCTCTTGATTCAGAGTTTACCACATGAAGATTCCAGACAAACACATTTGTATATTAAAACCGTCGCACTTTAAAAGACAGTTTCACCCGTTGTCATAATCTATCAATGCACAGCCTGTCTTGCTTTGGACTTGAAAGCTAGAGTTTCTTGAGAATCTGTTTGATCTGTGCCTTTTGTTGATCAATGCGTTTGATTTCTACGTCCATTTCTTCAATCGATCGGAAACTGGATGGATCTTTGCGTTCTTCTCGGACACGCGCTTGACGCTGACGTAGTTGCTGTAGTTGACGCTCATACTCGGCTTTTGTGGTCGGACGTTGTGGTACTGGGGCACCAAAATACGGCATGGGCGTTGGTGGAGCAGACGACGAAAACATGGACTTGGCGGGTGCATCATGTAGATCAAACTCTTCTTCTTTCGGCACTGCTTGGATTGTCGCGGGTACTAATACATCCGTCGTTGGTGTCTTCTCTTTGTCTTGTTCTGGTATCGATTCGTCCACGTCGCCTTTGTGCTGATCCGCCATGACGACAAATTCGTTGGTCTCCACGCGGCCAAGCTTTTCATCGACCTTCTTTTGTACTTTATCCATCAGAAATTTCTCTACACAACATGAGTATGTCAATAGCAGCGCTACAATTCTTACCGTCCCGAGACGTACCATCTTTGCCAGCAACGTATGTATACACGCCATTCGCCAAAACGACAATGAAAATGCCCCAATACAAGCGCATGGCAAAGGATACGGGTTGCTTGGAACGATCGCCCCAGTCCGACCCCATGATCCGGGCAATTGTTGTATCCATTTCCATTTCTTGGGCACGGGGATCGGTGCCACGACGCACGCGGACGGTCCCTAGCGTTGCTTCCCGGACCGATTGGACGCTTGTCGCTCTGTGGCTCTCTGTGCTTTCGCTCTTGTTGGTACTGAGCCAACGACGCGGTGTCGCGTAGCGTAGCGTTGGCCAACGCCGAAAGAGCTTCATCCTCATCCACCACTCAGACACCCAAAATGAAAAGTTAACCGCAAAAGTAAACCATTGATTTGAGATAATTTGAGAATCTGGTTGCCAAGATGCAATCTGCCGACGAAGAGCTCTTGCGACTTGTGCGTGCTGTCAAAGCCCACGCGCCATCAGCGACGAGTGACGAAAGCAATGAACATGATGACGATCTGACGCTGGATTATGCCGATGCCTTTGACGAAGATGCAGTTTTGTTGTGTCTCAATGCGCTGCAAGCCGCGACCAGTGCACACGAGTGGCGACCATCCGAGTATCTTGCACGGCTCGTGGACGAACTATTGGACTGGGATATGAATGCACTCGATCTGGATCGCAAACCCAAGACCGAGTTGCTGGTTGTACGCTGGCGATTCATCGAGCGAGCGATCGAAACGGACGCGGTGGACACGAGTGACGAAGCATCACTGACCAATCGGCTATTGCTCTGCATGGCGGGGGACCGGTTTGCGGCACTGGATGTACAATACGCTGTGGTAGAATGTCTTTTACTGGCAGTCGATCGACGAGTGGTGGTGATGGGTGAGTCAGTCATGGAACTCCTCAAGCAGTTTTACGTGACGCTGGCCCGTGCCACCGTCCGACAGCAACTCGGCAGAGCTATGAGGACGCTTTTGCGCTCGAAAGACGACGTTAAAGTCGCAATCCACAGTAGTTTACTGCGTGCAGTCGTCCAAGTGGCCCTTGCCGACGAGCGTGCGCTTCGAGCAAAGAGAGAAATCGGTGAAAACCATGAAGATGATGCCGAGGAAAAGTTGGCCCAGTTGATCACCACGGCCGTCGAATTGCTGCGTCATGTATCGACGCATGTATGTCTCAAGAACGAGGTCAACATGGATGTGTTGGACACTCCCAAGAGTCTATGTGATGCCGTTGTTCAACTGATGCTGAGTCGTGTCTCGGTCGCGTTTGAAGAAGCTGTGCGGTTGTTGCAAATGCTGGTGGAGAACCCGACGTTTGTTGCCGAGTTGCCACTGATTCCGGACTTGCGAGGCGCACTCGAAAAGGCAAACATCATGGCAACCAAGTCGACTGTTCATGACTCGTATGTGCGCTCACTCTGTGAACAGCTTTATGGATCGTTGATTCCTCAAATTGATGCTTACGAAAAGCAGTACGGAAGTCTAGTCGGTTTATCGGTATCTCTTGACCCTGAGTCGTCGGTCTCTGCCGAAACTGCTTTGGAGGCTGCGTTGGAGTGCAAGACACACGGGAATGCCTTCTACCAACGAGGCAACTTTGCAACTGCACGAGTGTTTTACCGACGCGCCATTTCAATCGCTCGTGCGGCAGAGTTCCAGGCCGAACAGAAATTATCGGCATTGTCAATCGAAGACCGTCGACAACGCTGTAGTGTCGGTGCATCCGTGCAGGTCGTGCAACGCAATGGTACGTTACGAAGCGCGATGGTGTCGGACGTTGAAGATGACACGGTTGAAGTCTTGTATGACGACAATGGCGATGAAGAGCAAGTCTCGCTTCGTCAACTCAGGTTGCGGATGGATACAACGCAACTTGAGCAATTCAAAACCGTGGCGGTTGATTGTGCCATGAACATGGGGAAGGCATTTACGATGCTGCACGACTATGAAAGCGCCATCGAGTGTTTCACGCATGCCCTCTCTATCCAACCTCAGTATATTGCTGCCTTATACCATCGAGGCGTTGCAAATCTTGTGATTCATGACCTTCAGCAAGCACAAAAGGATTTATGGAGTGCAAACCAGCTCTGCGGCAAATGGAAGACGCTCGGCAATCCGGTTGAAACCAAGAAGAAGAAAGCGCTTCACGGTCAGATCGTCACCGCCTACAAAAAGCTTCAGACGCTACATTCAAGCAAGAAGAAAGTGGACAAACGACTGCTGAAACAAATGCTCGGGTACCTCTCGTCAATCCGAGGGCTTCAAGATGCAAGTGAAGACACATGAGTGATAGCAAAATCTAGTTCAATTCAGTTCGATTTATTTGTGTGTGGTCGTGATCTCACAAAGAGCCGACACGGATGCCGCGTTGAGCACTATCGATCGCGTATGACTCAAGCAACAACCGTTGCGTTGCTGGATGCTCGATAAATGCCTGCATTTCTTCCACAGCTTTCTCGACTTGACCGTCACGATTGTTGCGCTGTGCAAGCGATTCAGCGAGTTGTTGATAACGCGTCGTGATCGCCACCATCTAGATAACCATAGATCCACGAGGACATGTTAACCTACGGCGCAAGCTATAAAAATGTCATGATCTCAACGCACCTTGGCTCTGCTTGGATAATGAAAGAAATCCGACTTCATCCGATCGAGTTCATGGAAAGCTGGATCCCGACCAGCGCATTGAGGTTCAGCCTCGTGAGCATCATCATCACCCTTGAAAAACTTGCTCACAGAACTACCCCATCGTGACAATTTGCCCACAATCTTATTTGATACTTCCTTGGCTTTTTCCGTGTGTTCAGGCGAGAGAAACGAGAGCAATTGTGAAAAAGCACCATCGTCTGTGCTTGATTCGTTGCGAGGATGACGAGGACTACGGGTGGACGCATCGCCACCTTCACGTCCTCTCTTGTTCGAGCTAACCGCTGCAATCATGCGCTGGATGTCGGCAACAATGGCCTCGGTTTGGGAAGTCAATAACGTTCGGCATGGCGAGCGTTGGTTCTTGAAAAAGAATGTAATGGATTTGCTACGTTGGGGCGTGATCCGGGCAATATCTTTGAGTGGAAAGAGGTCGCTCACAAACACATGATCCGAATCATCTTCAATCGGTGCTGCGCCTCCGTTTGCCCGTCGTGCAGCAGCAATCGCCGTTTTGGACGGAGGCGGCACAAGCAACACAATATTACCCGATTGCAGCAACATCGGCACGGACCGGAGCATTCCTGTTCGTGCGTCTACTTCTTGGCAATGATAAATGGCGCCATAGACGTCACGCTTTCGCATACGTAAACGCTTTGTCGGCTTTCCACCGCTTGCAGTATATGCCGGATCGTTTCCACCACCGGTCACGGACGATGGAGCATCATGCTAGACAAGAATATTCATCAGCTCTTTCCCATTCGTCTTTCTCACTGTCCATTCCACGTACCTGTTGCACGACCGTGACAAAGTCTTGAAGGATCATCACGAGTGTATTCGATGGACTCCAGTGCGCAAGTGTCGGTAATTCCAGCAGTGTCTCTCCCGTCTCACTGCATGTCTGTCGAATCTCGCGCGGCAACGTCTCGGCGCCAATATAAACACGTACGCGGGGTGGACGAAATGGAAACGATGCACTTGCGTGATGTGGATCAAACGGCATGGAGATTTCTAGTGCTGTGAGCGGCACAAGACTCAGAGCACTCGAGCCTTCACGGAAAGGTACGAAGACACGAAATCGTGTGAGCGCCCTGCCACCATCTTCATCAACCGCCAATTCATAGAATTCAGCACCCGGACACAGACGCGTAATGTCAGCACATTTATCAATCTCACGGAAAACACGACTACGCCAAATGCCGAATTGTCGTTCGGTTGAGAGTGAGGACGTCATGGTGAGATCGTAATAGTAGCGTTGAGAAATGCTTCCTTCTGACAGCATGATATTGGACCAAGCACAATACTGGTTATGCACCGGTTGTATACCGGTTTTGTACTGGTATCAAGGAGATGATTCCCGACCCCGAGGACGTCACGACGCGATGGATGTCATCAACGCGCCGTTGCTTGGGTATTACTACAATATTGTGGTACTGTATAGACACTTTGTAGTGGCTGCATAGGACACTCAACCGAGTAACTCAGAGAAATAGCACTATGGACAGCAGTGTGCAAGACAAACTCATCCGTCTTCTATGGTCTCTAATTAATCCATGTTCTTGAAGAGCGTGGTCTTGTCCTTTCGTAGATGATCGAGTTCATCCACAAGCGAAGCAAGGATCTCGTCCTTGTCGTCCATGGAGATACGACCATTGTTCATCAACGACAGCTTCATAATCTCGAGTGCTTCCTTGTTCGGGTGTGCGTCATCGATTGCAATGCTCATCTGCGGCAGTTCGATTTCATTGATCGGCTTGTGGTTCACACGACGGTAGAATTCCTGAAGGATCAACTCCAGCTTTTCAGGTGCTGGTGGCTCGCTCGACACGTTGATCAAATCCGTAAACATGTCGGTACCGGATGTCTGTGGCCACGACTTGTCGGCCATGATCTCTTCAGGTTCGGTCCACTCAAAATCATCCATGTCATCGAGCAAATCGGGATTGAACTCACGGTAACCTGGTTTGCCGTGCTCATCCTGGTAGAGCTTGTACGGATCGTAGAGGCCGTCGTCACGGTTCCCTTTGCCCTTCTTTGGGCCGGAGCTCGTCGCCTTGCAACGCACCTGCATCGACGGTACGACCGACGCAGCAACTGCCTTGAATGCCGACGTCTGAAGAGCCACGCGCGTGGCATGCGCACGCAGCGCCGAGCGCAGCAATATGGTCGCCATGGTACTAGCTCTGATCCCCAAGCAAACTGTTCGCACCAGCCACGCCACACACCACCGATCATCTCAATTTAGGTGGGTTACACTAATTACCGAGTGTGGACCACAATAAATTAGGTTACTGACCAGTCACTTGGCTACATTTTCTCCCGAAAAGCTCCAAACGATCTCATGTGGAGTACCGACTTTAGCGGTCGCTATGGCGTGTTCACGCAGCAACAGCGACTGTTGTTCCCCGTACGCGACACCGCAGAGATCACTAAAAAGTGTCTTCTCCTGGCGCTGCTTCGTGGTACATGTACGGGTATCGCTGTGCTCACGCCAGAAGACCGCGGCGTGTTGGTGCTTGTGCGACAAACGCTTGCCACTGTAATCGCCAAGAACCCGCAATTCCAACGCGCACGCTTCACTATCGTCGTACACACGAGCCCTACATGGTCTGTTGAGGCGTTGTCCGACCGAATTCACGATGTTGTTGACCATCTTCAGCTCGATACACTCGATGTTTTGCTGCTCACGCGACCACCTGCGCTGTTGTCGCCGTTGACGACGTCCCAACGCAAACAAATCGTACTGCCGTTCTGGGATGTAATGTGCTCCATTCAACAACGAGGGCTCGCGCGAACTATTGGTGTATGTGATTTCACAATTCAAGAAATCGAGTTTATGTTCACAGCGATGCCTACCTCCCCGCCAAGTGTGCTCTCGGTAACAGCCACACTGGCACCGCTGCGAGCTACAACTAACAAATCAACGATACTTCGCGCAGTTGCATCATTTGCACACGGCCGTCGAATGGAGGTGGTCGTGCAGTTCGCATACCACACACTAGACAAGATACCGGCAGGCGTATCGTTGAGAGACCAATGGCAACAAGTAGTCGAAGGCATCGCAGAGCGCCAACGAGCAAAACCCTTTGACGTACAACTTGTTCACGAAGCCGAACAAGAAGCTTTCCACCTGGAGAAGCGTGACATGAGCGAGACGAACACACTTCAATCGGGAATGCAAATCATTCTCCGCTATCTGACGCAAAAGGGCGTCGTGGTAGTTCCGCTGCCAGATAGCGACGACCATGACGACCACCTCACAGAGGAAGAAGGCCACGAGATGTTTTGGGATCTCATCCATCCGTTTGCAAACGCTCCACCTGCGCGTTCGCCACAGGTGCAATACTCGAGTATCCTCTCCAAGGAGGATTTGCATCTCATCGATCAAGTGTTGCCTCTTGTGGTCTCCTTTACAGAATGACACTTAGCACATTGTATTACCTACCACGTTTCCACACACACATACTAGTGTCAGTTCAACGGCTTGGTCGTATGCTTTTCGAGCCGCAGTTGTTCACGCGACTTAATCTCCTGACGGAAATACGAGGCCATAAACTGGTTGCTGTGCAGAAAACTCCGGAACGTTTCACCACCCACTTCAATGACGGTCGTCGGCTTGATGCATCGCACACTGTAGTGGCGATTATGGATCGTGCAATTGTTCGTCATTCCTGAGACACCGATCGGGAAATAGTCGCCCTGCTTGAGGTTCTCGACCACGATCTGCTCATGTTGACGAAGGACTTCAACTTCGCCGTTGACAATAATGAAAAACGAATCCCGTTCGTCCCCTTCGTGGTACACAAACTCACCCGGTGCAAGCGTTCGCTTCTTCATCGATCCCTTGGTTGCTTCGAGGCACTTGATGAGTTGCTGTTGTGTATGATGCCGAGCGCTCGATTCGACCTTTTCGTTGATCGACGAATACACGTTGCTCACATTCAAGAAATCGTCTGCAACCAGCTGGAGCACTTTGCAAGGCAATCCAGGCTCACCGTTTGACTTCGTCGATGCGCATCGATATGTCGCGATGCGTGGATGCAATCGACCATCAGGACGCAACAACTCAATCTCCCCAAAGAAACTTCCCTTCTTCAAGCGTTTCAATGTGACTTCCTCGTCCACTGGGGCTTCAGCTGGGGTAGCGGTGTCAACAGTCGTTTTCTTCGGCGAAGGTTCCTTCAACAACTGCCTCACCGACAGCAGACCACCCAAACTCTGGGCAACTGGTTTGGGTTTGAGTGGCCCGGTGATTCGCTTGATTGGGTTCTTACACGAAACTTCGACTTCTCCATCCAGCAAAAGGAAAACATGGTGACCCGTTTGGCCCTCGTGAATGATGACTTCTCCCGGATCATAACTTGCTGACCGCAATGTCGAGATTGCGAGCTTGACGTCATCGTAACCGATCGCGTCGAGCTCATCCTCTGTCTGCTCCGGATCCCCTGAGGCTCCAACTAGCATTTCATCGAGCTCAGAATCGCTCAGACAACGTCCGAGTTTCTTGCTCACCCGTGCGAGATCGTTCTTGGTAATGAAGCCCTTCTTGTCACGATCAAAGACACCAAGGGTTGACAACAATGCATCCGCTTTCTGATCGAGGGCATTGCCGCAAGAGCTGATACCCATCGTGATGCTCTCCGTCTTGCTGGACGACGACGATGTTTCTTTGGTATTACGTTCATCTTCGTCGATCACGTCGAGCAAGAGGACACCGAGAATGCTTGCCCGCAAACGCCGTCGCCCACGCTGGAAACGCTCTAACAACTCCGCAGAATTGTGGATCGGGACTTGACTGAGGTTTGCATTTTTCGCAAGCCACGGGTGTTGCATTGCCTCGGCCGATGTAAGGCGTCGATCCGGATCTGGTTCCAGCAGCTTCTCAATCAAATCCCGTGCTGGTGGCGAGATAGACTGCCACGTCCGCGTCTGACGGCTAAATTTGCCTTTGACAATGCGTTGACGGATCTCGTCGTCGGTGAGATTGTTGTATGGATCGAATGGATGTGCACCGCAGAGCAGGATATACAACACCACACCCAGCGCAAACATGTCGGCCTGTGGTCCGAGACCGTACTCCATCTGACTCACGGCTGTTTGGTCCAGCTTGGCCACGGTCGCTGGATTTTGACTACTGCGCAGAGTCTCGGGTGCTGCATATGCCACGGTCCCCGTGAGCTGCGTGTCGGCGTAAAAGTGTTCGCCCACACGAAACGATACGCCAAAGTCCACAAGACACATATGTCCATTGTGCAGCAAAATATTTTCTGGCTTGATGTCACCATGAACAATCCCTTTGCGATGCAAGTAGTGCAACGCATCACACAGTTCTCGAATCGCCCCACTGGCTTGTTTCTCCGAATAGGCACCATTCTCGATCAAATGATCAAACAGTTCACCTTCCGAAGCAAGTTCCTGCACAATGTACCATCGATTCTCGCTCTCAAACACCCCGCGTAGTTGCATGATATTGGGATGATGGCTTGCCGTACGCAACACATCGACTTCGGTCCAAAACTCACGTGCTGGTGTCTCCCGCTTGTCGAGTACTTTGACGGCAACGGCTTCACCCGTGCGTTTGTCAACACCCCGATGGACAACGCAATACCCACCTTCACCAATGACTTCGTCCATGATTTCAAAAGCGTCATGAATCGACAGATTCGGCCCTCCAAGTGGTGGACTCGGTGGTCTGCTATCGCGACGCATTTCGCAGTTGGTTTCGTCCAGCGCAGAACTGGCTGCCGTCGTTGCTGCCAATGCCAGGGCACTGACACCGGCCGCGAGAGCATGCCAGGACGCCGTGCGTTCCCGGCCAGACGTCGGATCGGCAGTGGCGACGGCGGCCTGCAATGTGGCTGTCGTTCTCGACTCGTACGGACCCGTTGGCGGCCGCAGTCGCTTGCCAGTAGGCGTCGTGGATATGGTTACATTATGAAGGTGGTCACTGGGTCGTAACCTCGATGCTGTCGCCTGGAGACGACGCACAGCACAGCGTGTCATGGAGACTGCGGCTTGGTGAGTGGCTCCAATCTGACGTAACTGAGTGCTCGACAGAAGGGGGACTAGAAATGCGTAACCTCTTGGTGGGTGGGTTACATTCTCTTCTTTCCTTCCGTCCAGACGGTGGCAGAGAAAAGAACAGAAGTCGAAGGTTACGTTTTGAAGTTACAACATATGCTAAACTAGACTAGTATCGTGTCTAGCTTCAAGGTCATCAATTCAAGGCGTGATTTGGAGCACCCCATCTCGCAAAAGTTGGCGCATGGACCACCCCGACGGTCGTTTATACTTGTCATCAACATGCTTCCAACTCCAAAATGTCCATCCTGCGTGTGCGTGTGCATATACAGCGAGTTGGGCGTTCGCAAATCGCTTGAGCTGCTGGGGATCCGTTACTGGAAACGCCGAGTCAGGCGCTCCAAGGCTCCATTCACTAATGAGCAACCAATTCCCTTGCCATGCCTTGATTTGGTCGGCGTAACGGTTCACAGCGCTAATTATTTGATCGGCGGCTTGGCCCTCGTAGCCCCAGATGAAATACGGATGCCACTCGTGCCACACATTTGTGTGCGGTGGGAAGCGCAGGAGATCATCCATGACGGGTGGATGCTGCTCTGTCAGCATGGGTGCAGTAACCAGCACACAATCATTACCAGTGCTACGGATCTTTTGGTATGCGCGCTTGTAATAGTCGCGTACAATCACTGGGTTCATTGGGTACTCGGGTTCGTTGAGTAGACCAATACCGAGGAACGCTGGACTATCGCGATATCGGTCAGCTAAAAATTTGGCAAATTGAACAGTGTTGTCCACGTTCTCGGGGTAATCGCACCAATACTTGACGCCACAAGTTGGTGGTGCGCTGTGATCTCGCCCATTCTGGGATCCTTTAGCCCCGTGAATATCCAGCAACACGGCAATGTCACGCTTCGCGCACCAGTCGTTGATCAGTCGGTCGACATACTTGAGGGCTCCTGGTGCAAATACATTGAGTTCATGCTTGTTCGAAATGTCGGTTGGGTCAAATGGCATTACCCAAAAGCCCACGGGTACGCGCACAGTGTTGAGACCAAATTGCTTAATCTCTTCGATGTCAGCTTCGGTAATCCACGTTGAACGATGCTCCTCAAACCGTGGGTCACCCTTGTCATGACCTAAAAACTTCATGGTTGCGAATTCGCCTTGGCGACTGATGTCCTCTGGTACATCCTGCCAAATCACAGAGTCCCATGTCATCCAATGCTCGGCCACAAGCCACCCACCAAGGTTGGTGCCTCGGCATGGGATTTCACCACGGCGAAGTCGTTGCTGTGTTGTCATCACTCCAAAACCAATAATGAGGCTGAGAATCAATCACTTAGACACGTTGAATGGGACGCGCCGCTAGATCATCTAGTTCGCTAACGGCCGCTAAACCTGTGTGGAACAACACAGAGCGTGAATGTGGGACCGACACAGTCGCATCTGTGACATGGTAGCGCACCTGTGACGTACGCGCCTTGCAACGAGCCTTGGTATTGCATCGTGGTCGCCTCTCCAGCAAAGAACACACGGCCTGCGATGGTTTGACGCAGGATTTCAGGATCTTCCGTGGTACTATCTAGTGACAAATGGCTATATGCCCCTCGTACCCATGGATTCTTGTTCCAACTAACAGTGAACAAATGCACTCAGGCTCCTTGGTCCAGGGAGTTATCAAAGCACAAACGTACCGAGTAACGAAATGAGTTACTGGCGCTGGGACATCTTTCCCAAACAAGTTCTTGAGACTGCGAACAAAAGCAGCCACGAGTGTTTCATCATCGAGGTCAGAGGCGTCGACAGCTCCTTGACCAAAGAACACGCCTTCAAGAAGCGGTGCTCCTTTCACACCAACATAGCTAAACGCCAACGGAAATCGCAAGCGATCTTCAGATGTACGAGCGCCGTTGGGAAGATCGAGCTCGCGAACGTTGGCGAAGAACTGACCTTGTTCCGGCCAGAAGACATGCGGAAATTCCACCAAAACCTTCATATAGTTGCCCATACATCCTCGTTGGATGACCATTCGTTTCTCCACAGGCAGTGGAGGTGAAAATTTGACCGTTTCGATCTTGAGTGCACCTAGCGAGCATGTGACAATGACGTGGTCGGCACGAATCACCTCTCTGTCTCTCACATGAAGTTGCACTCCGTCCACAGACGCGTATTCGATCACCTCTACCGGTGAGTTGAGGTGGAGAATGTCTTTGGGGACGAACGATGTCAAGTACTCCACTGCTTGTTCCATGCCATGGGGCACGAGACAATGCGGTCCTGCGTCATCACTGATAGATTCTCAATATTAGACATCCTCATTTTCAGGATACTGTTTCAGACTCACGTACCCGATGAGATCAATCTCTTCAAAATCATCAAGTGGCAATTGGTCTGAGACTGCGCCCATCCACATTTCAATCAACACGAGGCACAGTTTGAGGAGTTGATGACCACGCGCATGGTCCTTCACCAGCTGATGGAGCTCAATGTCCGTGTCATTCGTCGCACCTTCAGCATCAAGCACATGATCCACGATCCGCTGCACCGACCAATCGCCGTGCGTTTCGCGTAGTTGTTCGGTTGTTACGTAGTGGTGCAGCACGTGCAGCAATGCTTCATTAATCTTCCACGCATATTTGGTGTCCTCCTCGTCAAGACCATCTTGTCCATCATAGAGTTGATAACCAGGACACGACGCCGGATGGAGCCAGGGATTCCGTTCACTGATCTTAGTGTAGCTGATCTTGGCGGGGAGAATGACGTCGCGAAAGAATGCGTTGCTGACAGAGGCTCCATGGATCCATGCGGCTCCTGCGTCGATCCGCACAGGCTTCTGTTCGCCAAACAGTGGTGAGTGTACACGTCCGCCGACGCGATCAGCAGCTTCCAACACAAGGAGTTCATGAGGTTCTAGACGTCCAGAAACCAGCAACTCTCGTGCAGCCGTAAGGCCAGCAACACCGGCGCCGACAATCACAACGCGGTACGTCGCCATGATTGCTGGATGAGCCAGAATCCGATTCCAGATATCTGATATGGCTGAGAAATTCTGAGTTGCACAATGGGGTGGGAAAGTGGAAACAAAAGGAAATGGGTGATGGTGCTGGCGGCATGCGGCGGCGGCAGGGGCCATATAGTGAGTTTTTCTCTTACCGTATGTAGTATAGAGACACTCCACGACCGGCTCAAGCGAAGGGGTAGCGCTAAAGCGGTCTGAAATACAGTTAGGGACTAGAATACACTAATCCCAGTGGCTAGTTAATCCTCATGCTGTGTACCCTTTATACAGCTCTTTGAAAGCTAGTAA
Source organism: Pythium graminicola (assembly GCA_023336255.1). Lineage (NCBI taxonomy): Eukaryota > Oomycota > Peronosporomycetes > Pythiales > Pythiaceae > Pythium > Pythium graminicola. The sequence goes on from JAADWU010000271.1 coordinate 13,264, forward strand.
GTTAGAGGCTCCACACGTCCTCTATTTCAAAACAGTTTATTGGTTTTCTTTCGGCCTCTTAAGAAAACGGAAGTGAAAATTACGATGTATGTGATGGCTACCGAACCGTCCCCGATTTATTAAGTTTTGTACCGTATACATTCGGTACATTTATCTCGAGTCTCCAAATCCCTAGTGCGAATTGCATGTCGAAAACAGAAATATTTCGTTGAGAACTTGCATGAAAAGAAAAGACAAAAACAAAAAAATAATCTGCAACCGATAAACAATACAAAAAATGCAAAGAGTCTTGTGTTTCTGATCAACTGAGCGTGGTCGTTTCCAGTGGACAAGAAGAAAATCTCTCATCCAACAGAAGATTTTCAATTTCTTCAATCACCATAATCAAATCCTCGGCCGTAGTGCATAATTTTTGGCTCATGAATGTTCTCATCTCCGAACTCTCAGTCGTAATTGAGAGATCCACCAGGTTTTGATGCGCAAGTGAGAGTACATTGGCATGTCGTGGTATTGTTCGAATGCAAACGCTCACAATGGAGCAATTGAGATCGCCATTGTGGGGAGAGAACTCCATCCACCCGGTGCTGAAGGCCGTTGACTCGCGCATAAGAGCACCAGGTGGAGTGATGACAGTTCGCCACACAACGACACGGTGATCGTCTGAAGCACAAAAGTGCCTCGCAACAGACGTGGCGTTCCAGTCCACATCACTCAGCATGGATTCTTCTGTATGGGGCTGCGCCGTAAACTGTACTGAAAAGAGGTCGTCAGTTTGACAATACAGTTCACGCTGACGATGCTGGCACACGAACTGACGCGTATACGCTTGCCATGCGACCTTGGAGACTTGATCAAATGGAAACGGCACTTTAAACGCTTGTCGTGTCTCGACGTAAAGCTGTTCGACGCCATTGACGAAATGGGATTTGACAACAGTGCGGTTCATGGACCGATCTTCTGTCGATGGGGTTTGAGATGGGAGTATGGTGGGCATGGCCTTATACGCATGTTCGATCTCCACGATGAATCGCCGCAGCACTTGTCCCAAATCATCCATCCACGCGTCCTCATGTTCCGCAGGGGATTCGTCTGTACCTGGGAGACTCCCGTGCATACCTCGGTGCTTAAGGACGACCTGAAGGCTCTTGGCTACCTGCATTTGTCGTGACAGTTTACTACGAAGGCGTTCGTTTTCACGTTCAGCCGCCGTACGTCGTGCACGTTGACGCTTGGCAACATCTCGCCAGGGTGACAATTCAGTGAGATTTCGCGCCGCTTTGACAGAAGCGAGCTGATGTTCGAGCTCTATGATCTGATTCCGCAAAAACTCTTGTTCTGCTTTACGTTGTTGACTTCTTGAAAGACCAGTCGGCGGAGAAACATCACTACTCGATGATACGCTGCGGTTGTGTGGACTATCGCTCGTGGCTTCGTTGATAAGCGGCTCAAACACCACATCTGCCGAGTCGTCGAGAATCAAATCGATCGGGAGATCCTCGTAAGTCTCAAGCGCTTGAAGTAGCTCGTCAGCTTGAAACAAGGTTGTTGAAGTACCAGTGTGAGGCCTCACAGACGAAGGCCGGTGGGATGCAGGGACGTCCATGGCCAGCGAAAGTTGCTCAACAAGAAAAATCAGGATCAAACAGCGCCACGAAGGGTAATCAAGGGGGTACAAGCGCTGTGCGCAGATTATTCAGACCATCCTTCCTCATATGGCTACA
>JAADWU010000272.1:0-14980 GCA_023336255.1 Pythium graminicola
CCTTGACAGTTTTGACACTGTGTCCATAATCGCGCAAACAATTGCTCCAACTCATTCACCGATTCGAGCTGCTTCGTGTACACTTGCGCTTCGTTCTCAAGACAGCTCTTGCAAAGCGCACCAGAGCCGTTCAATGGCGCCTTACAACCGAGACACTTGAGCTTCTTCACCGCAAAATTCATCATACCCCCACTGTTCTGCTTCGCACCCGGTTTTGACCGCTTGCGTGTGTGTTCGCCGTTGAGAAGATCCGACTTGACCTTGCTCATGCCAATGATCGGCTCAAAAATACGCTCCAATGGATTCTGGAGTTGCTGCTTGAGGTAATAATCGCAGTCAATCGGTACGTTGTTCTCGAGTGCATAGACTGGGTCTTCAGCTTTCTCGTACAAGGGTGTGGCCTTGCCTTTGTCCACTATCACGTAGGCAATGCGCTCGCCTAACGCCGGTGCAGATCCAGCGTCACGCTTACGCATACGTTCAGCCAACTCAGTGTGTGCTTGCTTGACTTTGTAGTCGTCTTGGTCGACAGTCTTCTTCAGACCCTTTGTAATCACGAGCAGCGAAATATCGATGCGATTCTGGAGCAACTCAGAAATAATGTTTTTCGTGTAATTGATTGCTCCCGGGACATCGCGATCAATGAGAATCTTGCGCAGTACGGACTCGACCATACGACGCACGAGAAGACAGTTGTCACGACGCACAGTCTCAAGACCTTTCGAATCGAGTTTGTCGTATTTTTCGGGCTTGGTCCACAGCAAACCAGCATAACGTTTCTTGTTCATGAGCAGGTACGGGAAATAGACTTTTTCAAACTCAAGTGTGATAGGATGTGGGAAAATGGCCGAGACACGCTTCGCGGCATCCTCAGCCAACGGCATGGCTTCTTCAACCGTGTCGACACCAAACTTGACCATAACCGAATCCGTATCGCCGTACACTACCTGTGCATTGGCCTTGTACCCGTTCTCGATAGTGTAGATGCGTTCAACCTCCTCTCGCGTTCGGAAAAGGAGCTGACGGCCATACGCAGTGATACTCGACGCGATCGGAATACACGGAAGCTGGCCAACCACTGCACCTGTGAAACCGTACACAGAGTTTGCGCTAATCTTCAATGCGAGCTGACGACCGTTTTGCACGGCTTTCTCCATTGGATCCGTCGCAGCGTTCATATCTCTCTTGGCTTGCTTTCGTGCCGCCAGAAGTTCCTCTAGAATGAGCGGGAGAATGCCCTTCTTCTTGGAACTAACAACAAAGACGTCGCCGGATGGAGAGGTGGTGTAGTCACTCTTTGACAACTTGGGGACATCTTTAGGCGCAACCAGTGTTGAGTAGCACAGATTGTATCCCTGCATGATCGATGGATATAGAGAAGCAAAATCGAGCGTCGCGATAGGTACGGTGTAATACGCCTTCATGGGTTCAATGACCGTCGCACCTTCGTAGCCCGCGTCACTGTTGTCCCCTGACCGGGGCAATGTGGGAACGACAAGTGAAGCATCCTGGCACTTTCGAAGAAGCATTGAGTATACTTTGATTTGCTGGCCGCGCTCGATCAAGAAGGGAATGGGAACCCCGGACACACGAGCCATTTCGATATAGTTGACAAGAAAAGAGAGCTTCTCAAGCAAACGGAGCGGCAGGTACGCATCCTTGAGACAGTAAACTGCAAGACGATGGCGGTCATCGTCTGACCCGCGCTGCAGATCGGAGATGATTCCGTGAGGTACATCTTCTTTTTGTTGGCCAAGGAAGTTGGAACTGACGGCATTGAGTGAGTATGAACTCAACTGGTGGCTACGACGCATAATCGGAAGCAGATCAAACATGCAGCGGCCGTGGACAGTTGTCTTGATGTTCTCGCTCTTACCATATTGCGCTGAACTGAACGTTTTCTTCTCCATGTACGCCGCGCTAGATCACATGTGCCTCAGTTAGACATAGTCCAATATACTCACCAACGAGTGTGGCACTTACGTATGCGCGAGACGACCGAGAAATCCGTGGCGAGACAACTTCAGAGCCTTCCCTCGGTTTAAGATATACGGCACATCGAAGTTGTCGATGTTGTAGCCGGTGATAAAGTCTGGGTCTACCTCTTGAACAAACTGGGCCCACTTTTCCAACATATCGCCCTCTTGTTCAAATTCAAGTACGTGGGCGCCGACAATTGGTTTACACGTGTTCAACACGAACACGTTTCGAACCAAAGGTCCGTCCTCACCCTGAACTTGGAGCACATTGGCAATCTGGATGACAGGATCCTGTTGAAAAAAATTAGTTCGCCGCTGTGCATAGAGTGAGTTTGAAACGCGACGTACCATCTCAGCATCAGGGAACTGGCCCTTGCGTCCCATGCATTCAATATCAAAACTGAGAATACGGAAGGGAGCAAGCTTGCTCCATTGACCTGTTGGTGCGTGACTCACAACATTGTTATAGACTATGTCTACTTCCAGCTGACATAGTGACTTTTTGTTTCCCGCTCCGCGGATCGCGTATGTGCCCACAGGAGCTTCGACCCAGTTACAGCCACTGATTTCATGATCAATCATGAAACGCAGGATGAACGGCACGTTCGATTCGTACGTCTGGTACGAACGAAAGTCGATTCCTGATTGCATAGAGACAGTGAGCGTCAAGAAACTCAACAAAGTTGATTTGGGTACCACATACCAGGCAACGCGACACCGCTTTCGAGAAGCGAACGCAACTTGGGGACGTAGGATGGCATGCTCAAATACACCTTCCAGAGCTTGATGGGTCGGTCAAATTGGTACCCGTAGATGGACATTTTGTCGGTCACGAGCTGCACGCCAACCACCCGTGTCTCGGCCCCTTCCCGGTCGCGTTGGGCCAACGCCGCGTCAAGTGCTGTTCGGATATCCCCACAGCGGCTCTCGTCAAAAGTATCGGGGCACGCCGCATAAAAATACGGTAGAAATCCGTGCACATGCATCATAATGCTGTTTCCTTCTTCCGTCACGCCGTAGAGTCGTATGATTGCCGCGTTCTGTGTCGTCGACGTACCGTTGGCGACGAGACCAGGAACCGGCTCACCAGCCTTGGGGTTCCGTGCAAGTGGTGGTCCGTCGTACATGTCGATATCGATCCACTGGAATGCAAGTCCATCGCTCGAGGGGTCGATCTTGGGCACAGGCTTGCGGGGCCAGGCCGTCGCGGCGGTCGAGATCGGGGCCATGTTGACGAGATCATCGGCAAAGGTCGTCTGTGCGTCAGCGCGAAATCGGCGGTCGTCAAGCCGCGCGCGTTTGGTGCCCTCAGTGGCCTCGCGTTGCATAGTCAGGAGCTCCGCCTCGTCCATGGCGTCCGGTGCCGGCGCGTCCTCCCGCTTCGTTCCCGCCATCTACGTTCTGTCGAGGCGCCAAAGAGCTTTGGCGCCAGACCAGTTTTGGCGGTGAGATTTGGAGTGACTACTAGATAAATGCAAATAAGTACGATCTGTGACGTGCGACAGAAATGAATTTACACCCAAAGCAACAAATCTACATCATCAGTATGGCCATGGCTGCTGCCACCGCGCCGATTGCGCCAACCGGTGGGATTGCAACGACGTACTTGAGCATTTGAATCGCACCGAGTCCGATTAGCGCGACCGCAAAGACAAAAAGGTGCTTGATGAGGTCTGCCGAGTAGAGCAGAGCAGCACGGAGCTTTCCTCTGTACGCAGGGTGCTTGGCACGGATGATCGGCTGGCCATTCACAGCGAGTTTGAGGGCTTGCCAGTGAATGTAAAGTTGTGCCTGCCAAGCCATAATTGCCATGGCACAAACCGTGAAGAATTCGTGCTTCTGTGCCGCAGCCCGGCCTTGCGTCTTGGCGATCGTCTGTACTTGTTGGGCGTGAGATTTGAGGTCAAGTGTTGCTGTGAAGAGTTTCTTTCCCAGTGGGAGCTCCTTTGCTGGCTTGGGTTCATCGTCACCACGCTGATCACGTTGATAAAGCTCCAGCAAAAACCCCAACTCCGTTGCTGGGTCCTTCATAAGCATACCTGGGTGATTCAGTCGGATGCGGTACTCGCAATCCATCTTGAAAAACGGTGACACGTGCATTTCTTTGACAAACCGCACATCAATCAACCCGTTGTCCGTGGTCGTTTCATTGGTCCGCAACACGTAACACTGCTTCTCAAGCCACGGTGTATTGGTCACTTCTAACACAAGATACAGACACTTGGAAGGGTCTTCAAACGACATGCAGTAGTAGATTGAAATGGGGTTGAAGCAGTAGCCAAGACAGCGAATTGTTGTGAGTAAAAACACTGTGCCGATCTCAGCTTCAAGCATGGACGCGTCCAGTCCGCACTCGTCTTGGATTCGCTGCAAGACACACGACTTCAATGTCCGCTTGGGGTCACCAAAATGATCTGCGCGATGAAATGCGAGCACGTTCGGCTTGTTGAGGGACATATACGAGCGGTTTTGGAAAAGTTCGCTCAGATACAAATCGTCCAAGTTGAGTAGGGCCATGACAGTGTCATAGCGGAAGGCATTCTTGTGCCCATCGTGGCGTGCATGGAACACTGAGCCTGTCATAATCTGACTCTCAAAACGTGTGAACGGCTTTGTACGAATCTTTTCATTGCGACCAGCGCGTAACGTAGATGGCAGAAGTGGGACACTTGTTGTGGCTGCCTTGTTCTCGATCACAATCTGCGAAACGTGAACAAGGCCTTGCTGGAAACCAACTTCACAGTACGCGAAGTACCATTCGAACATGCGCATGAATCGCGCGTCGTACTTGGGATGCTTCGCCTCATCACGAAGCGCAAGAATTCGACTGCAATTACGCAGCATGCGCAAGCGCCACGCTCGTAACGTGGAAGCATACGCTTTCCCAAACTCAACTTCTTCGGTAAGAGAGAGATCGCAGCTCGAGGTTTTCTCGCCACGCACACGAGTGTTTCCCTCGTGAATGGCCCAGTAGATACGAGCACGAGACGGCAAATGCCCGCCGGGAAAAATAAACTCCTTGATGAAGTCACTGTTCTTGCAATATTGATCATATCGATCGTCTGGGATCGTAATCGCCTGGATAAGCACACGACCAGTCTCGGGTTTGAGAAAGCGGTTGATGTCAGCAAAATAACCCGGTAGATTGCTGTCTCCCAACGCCTCGATCATTTCGAGTGAGACGACACGATCGAAATAGCCCTGGAACTTGGGCATCTGGGCGAGTTCACGAAAGTCCGTGAGCAAGACTTCAATTCGATCGCTCAGGCCGGCCACCGCAACACGATCCTCCATCATGGCCTTTTGCTCCTTGGATAGTGTGAGCGCCGTCCAGTGGCACTTCGCCTCCTTGCATGCATAGATTGCCATCGATCCCCAGCCGCAGCCGATCTCTAACACGCGGTGGCCGTCTTCGATCTTTGCGGCAAGAAACGCGTGCTCAAGTTTGAGTTCTTCCTCTTTCTCGAGATTTAGTGAGATTTGGTCAAGTGTGTCAGGCGTTGCGGTGGAACTTGAATCATCGAGCGCCATCATACCGCTACTGTAGGTCATCGAGTTGTCGAGAAACAGTTCGTACAAGTCGTTACCCAGATCGTAATGCATCGAGATGTGCTTCTTTGCTTGAGCGATCGTGTTGAACTGACGTTGCCAATGGTAGAACGCCTTGATCTGTCGTCCAGCCCACTGGACAGGGCCACCTAACAGGTTCTTGTTGCTTTCGATCTTGTTCAAATTCAGTGCACACCAATAGAGGAAGATAGCCAAACGATCGTCGACTTTTTCGCGCTTATCATATTGTTTGATCTCGAAACGATGGCGCGTCACACGGTCTTCAATGGAGATATCGTAGAGATGGTCCATGTAAGCCTCCGCCATGGCAATACTCGAGTGACCAAACACAATGCGCGGGAACATGGACAGATCATGGATCTTAAGCTGAATCGTGACGTCGTTTAGGTCCACGTCATGATACCGATGGAGCGACCTGCTCACGAGCGAATGGTTATCGCCGACTGAGCACTCATCACTTGTGTATGTGCGCTCGGAACCGTCCGGGAGAAGCAATCGAAGCGAACCCACCGTGACAGACTTCGCCGCGTACGTGTCGAAAAGGCCCAGGCATGTACGGGTCAGTCGAGATGGGGGGATTGGGGACGGCGATCGTGGGATCCATGGCAACGTAGTCGTTAATCGGAACTTTGCATCGTCGTTCGCGTTGTACGCTTCGCTCAGTTGCTGCGCGACATTGACGGCCGATAAGATTCCGTCCTCATGGAACCCGTAGCGAGTCCATGCACCAGCAAAATAGATGTGACGCTTGCCTTGAATCGTATGCAATCGTTCTTGGGCCTCCACGGCATCGCGGTTCAGCGCGGGGTGGCTGAGCTCGAACTCCATGATTGAATTTTCCAGTTCATGTGGTGGGTTTAGCGTCACAAACACATCCTGAATGCCCTCGTCCAGATTCTGTAGTAGATTGACCCAATACGAGCAGCACACTGGCGTGCGTTCAGTCGCAATCGCACTTGTATCTTCACGAGAGGTACTTCGCGGGAACTCTTTGACGTTCCAGGATGCCCAAAGCTCTCGGTTCGCTGGCATGATGGACTTATCCGTGTGCACCACGCAGCGATTTCGCTGATACTTGATTTTGGAGAGAATAGCACGCTCCTCGTGTGTGGCTGTATCGCCCAACATTTGTAGCGACACGTCTGTATGCGTTGCGAGCACGACATCATCAAAGTACTCAATTTCACCATTCGCCTGGTGCACTGCGACTTGCGTTGTGCCGTCCGCGGCGTCAATGTGGCGAATTGAGGCCACCGATGCATTGAGACGCACATACTTGAGCTGCGAGACGACTCGGGAAACGTACTGGTGACTTCGGTCAACAACTGTGCGCCATTTTGGTCGATTCTTGATCTTGTGTAGATGGTGGTTGACCATGAACCGGATCAATGTTCGCATGGGCATGATCATTGAGTCGACCTTGGGAACAGACCAAATGGCTGCAATCATGGGTAGCATGTACACGTCGCGGAACGTGTCGCTATAGTTATACACGGCTAAATATCCGCCCACAGTCATATCGCCATGCATCCCTTTCACGACTTCCTGAAGGAATTGTGGAGCTTCGTTCTGAAAACGCACGACATCTTTGAGTAAATCGTACCGACGCCCATCGAGTATGGTCTTGTACTCGGGGAAAATTGTCTTGAGGTTGCGTGTACTAGACCATTCAAACGTCTGGTACGATGTGTCGCTCGTGTAAAGCGGCATCGAGCATCCAAACGACATATCAGAAGGGCGGCTTGTGACCCCCAACTCTTCAAAGAATCCAACCAAATGGGGATACGTCGTCAGGTTGAACACTTGAAAACCGACGTCCACAGCTACTTGGACCCGCTCATCCGTCGGACTACCCGAGACTCGCTGCATGAGTTCGATATCGACCGTTAAGGCGTGGCCACCAGCGATCGCACATTCTTCAAACAGCACTACGTCCACATCGGCATTCTCTGCTTGTCGCTGCAGCAAGTACGCGCACGCAAGCCCCGAAATGCCGCCCCCGACCACTGCGATACGCTTCCGCGGGGAGGGAGGGATAGAAATCTTGCACATGGAGGTTGGAACACGAGAGGTTGCTCCGTTGTATTTTCGTTTATGAGGTAGACGTTTTGAAGTTGTTGACTACTCTTGAGCGCACAACATGAAGCTTCCTGAATCGTCACCGTTGGTTTGCACATGGAACAATATCGAAGCCTCGATGTCCCGGTCTCCTCCCTGACTTTCCTTTGGAAAGATCCAGCTGGATCCTTTGCATCCATCTCTTCGACTCGTTCTTGATCCCACAGCAGCTCCGCAAACATTCCACGAGTAGCGACGTCACGACAACAGCCCAGAGCAACGCAAGCACGAGGTCGTCAGCGTTCCAACGGCTTCCACGGGTCATAATCTCACTTCCCCCAAGACACGGGATGTCATGAACGCAATGCTGATTGGCTGTAGTGTCCGGATGCCTTGATGTGCATTGGCTAAAAATTGGAATGTGGGTGTACCTATGATACCACTGGGAATAAACTGCCGAAGCGAACAGAACAATTTGGATCGTTTGAGACGAGGGGGAGGCGTAGTTTCAAAGAAAGGACCTCACCATAGTACCGCCATCAGACCTAATACAAACCCAAATACGGAAATGGTGCCAGCTCTACCAGTATATAACGGTATCCGCGAGAAGTACGAAAGGACTGTGATTAGAGACGTTTAGTAGGCGGCCAATACAAAATTTCCATACAAGCGTAGGCGAAGTCCGCTATGAATTTGCCGTTTGGTTTTTATGGAAGACCATTCCAATACAAGGTCCAAGTGTTGGCATCATGTGGGTGTTGGAGCAAAAAAATAGCGAGATCCGCCTACGCTGGACTTGCTATTCTTGTTGGACAAAAATGGACCTGGTCGATGAATGCAAGAAACGCAATGAATCATGTCGAAATTGAAGATGCAAAGTATCACCACCCTCCCACGTCGCGGCACGGTCACGATCGAGGAAGCACGCGAGGCATGTACAGTCTGGGACATTTCTATAGCCGCACCCAGATCTCAACAACTAGGCCATTTCTGAAATATCCGAAAACACCATCGGAATCACACTTTTATGAACCGTTTAGAACGGTCTGGAACGTTTTGTTCTTCATTGCCAATCTGAAAAATTAACCTAAATCAGTGGGACATTTCTATAGCCGCACCAAGATTATTGTTGAAAAAAGCAATCTTACGTGACCGCTTCTCGTAATTTCTTTAGCAGATAGTGTTGGCGCGCAAATCAGGACCCTACTCACGTTTTCCCGGGCTCGCAATGCCTCGTGGGACAAAGTTGACACCCTTTGAGCAGGGTCGAATCCACCAGCTCGTAAAGGATGGTTTTTCACTACGCGAGACGGCGATAAAGCTTGGGAGAAGTGACAAGGCAGTACGAAACTATCTAAAGACTGTTGCAATGCAAAATTTGGGGAACGAACTGGTCAAAACGCCACAAAAAAAAGACCCGAGTTCAGCGCCGTGTTATCCGTCGGATTTTTCGCATGGCTATCAAGGAAAATCTAAGCTCGCGCAGAATTGCCCACGCACTTGACAACATTATTTCATATCGAACGGTTATAGGAATCCTCGCGGATTCGCGTTTCATCCGCTACGCGAAGCGAAAAGGCTATAAAAAACATCATAAAGTGGCTCGGCTCAAGTTTGCTCTAAAAAAAAGCGGCAAAGGCCGCTATTGGAAGCGTGTCGTGTTTTCAGATGAGAAGAAGTTTAATTTGGACGGGCCTCATGGGTATCGCTACTACTGGGCGGACCTCCGCACGGAGCCAGAATTTCAGTCTCGCCGTGTGAGTGGTGGAGGGAGTGTGATGGTGTGGGCAGGGATCAACTGGTACGGCAAAACGGAGCTTGTAGTTCTGGTGGGCAAACAAGACTCTATCGATTACCAATCAACGTTGACGTCGTCATTGGTACCGTTTATGAGAAAACTTGTCGTGGAACACGCCGTTTCACGGCCCATTTTCCAGCATGATAATGCGTCTATTCACGCCTCACGATCTACCAAAGCATTTTTAAGCAACAAACCATTTTACACGATGGAATGGCCGTCCAAGAGTCCAGATTTGAACCCGATTGAGAATATTTGGGGTCATTTTACTCGACTTGTGTACGCCGGTGCCCGTCAATTTGAATCTCGCGAGCACTTGATCAAACAGATCAAACTATCATGGGCGCAAATCGACCAAAACTACATCCAGACACTAATCAAGAGCATGCCAACTCGTATGCATCAAGTAATTTTCCGCAATGGCGGTGCAATTGACTACTAGAACTGGCAATGGGTAGTGCGGCTATAGAAATGTACCATAGATTAAGGTTATTTTTTCAGATTGGCAATGAAGAACAAAACGTTTCAGACTGTTCTAAACAGTGTGATTCCGATAGTGTTTTCATATAATTCAGAAATGGCCTAGTTGTTGATATCTTGGTGCGACTATAGAAATGTCCCAGACTGTACATCTCGATCGCGTGCCAAAATCAGCGGCGTATGATGGTGACATCAAGACAACGTTTAGTGGGCTCGATCGTATCGAAAACGAATATTTACAAAACGGATTAGGTCGTGAATCCGGCAAGCGGCACTATACTCAGAGTACAAGGCCTTGTGCGAGAGGACTAGGTGGCGCCGTTTACTTGACGTGCAATCTGCTGCTGCAGTCAGGCCCACTATTTCCGGGTTCAAATCACAAGAAGCGATTTGGCAGCGCGATGAAGCGTCTTCTACGAAAGTCATCAGACGCAAAGCAGTACGGGACGCACTCCATCAGAAAAGGTGTCACTACGTTTGCTTGTAGTGGTAGCACCGGTGGACCGTCCATTGTGAGTGTGTGCTTGCGTTGCGGTTGGTCTCTCGGTGATGTCCAGGATACTTATGCTGCGAATCAGCTGGTGATCAATATCTCGGACGCGTGGTGGCTGGCTTACCTGTCAATAAGAGCGACTTCTCAGTACTACCACCCCATTTTCGTGATCCAGATGACACCTCCATCGATGATTGCTTGCCCAAGTGTTTCAATGGCTCTACGGCGAGCTACAGATGCGGCAAAATCTTCGGCTATGGTTGGCGTCACTCGTCTATCATGCAATGTTTTTCCAGAAAGTTCTCCAGGCGCACCACCTTCTACTCGCATCGTATCTCTTCCGCCATATCCACTTCTTTGTCTTTCTCAGCAGCCAGCTGATCCTCCTTTGTCGCACCGGTTACATTCTTGTCTTATACGCTGCCTTTCTCCGTGCCACTCACTTCTTCATTCTCAAGCAAGCATCAACATCAACGAATGACTCCAACCAAGCCAAACGCACCAACAAGCAACTAGGTAATCGTATTCCCTGTTCGCCAACCGTGAACTCTATCGAAGGATTCTCCGCTCAAGCGACTCAAAACCGCGATTCAATAGCAGGTTGCAGCTCATTGTACGGTGTTGTCGATAGTTGATGGTAAGTTGTTTGTCGAGTTGAAAATGACTATTGACTGAGTGTTGGTGTTAGAATACTGCGCTTACGTCGAAGCCGAGAACCTCCAGCCTCCGAATCCTGATGTGGCTGTTTTCGTCCGTGGGACTCTTCTTCGGAAGTCGGCGCATGTGTATGGAGAGCGGAACCTGGGCGCTTGCTTATCACCAATGCGAGATGAGTAATCCATCTGCTATATTGTTGGATTGCTATGACAGCCGGATATGAATCAGTTTGAGGAGTACCACCGCGGTGGTGACGAAGGTCGTGCCGCGGTTGATAGCCTGCTTCTCACTGGCACTGTGTTTGGCGAGACACTTGAATCTAATCATCCATCAGATGGAGAGGTTATTCGTATCGCCAATTCTCGCAAGCGCCTCGTGTACGAAGGCAGGCTTCGCCAGCTTGTGGCTCGCCCCACGGACATTTCAGTCGTACAAAGCAATCTCGTTTCGAGAGCCTCCTTTGTGTAATGTGGTTGACAAATGTATGCAACTTGAGAGAAGTGTAGTACTGTGGTATTGGCTTGGTGGTGGTGATAGATGTTGATCATACGTGTTGGTTTCAATTATACTGGCTGTTGTGTTATTGACTCTATAATGTCTTCAACCACTTCGCACTCCTGCAGAAAACGGTTTTTCTACAATTGAGGGTGTCGGGTGGTCGTGACCATAGAAGGAGATATTGAGTGAAAGGTTTCAAACTTACAAGCCCATCTCTTTTCGAAACTCGGGAGACCACGAGATAAGCTTGTTCAGGACGATTTCCCGCTCCTTTTCCTTCCTTTTTCCAGTTACCACAACGAGAGACTTCAGAGACGCACCCTGGACTTTGTATACGGTCGCCCCGACCGCACAAACAAACGGAAACTGCTGAATCTGATCTTGAGTGTTCTCGACTCACCTGTTGTTGATGGTGTTAGTGAGATTTCCTTCTTTTGGTATCTAGAAACACAGGGAATATATCTGAATCTTCGCCATCGATCAGCAGGATTGCATCTGGCCCTCTATCAAGTTTCACAAGCGCAAGAAATGACCGTTTGCTGAGAATCATGATGATCACACCTGTTTGTGCATCCTTGGCTTGGTGAGAATGTCGTTCAACTGGGAAATGAACACTGACTAAATGACCATTGTTTTCATTGGCAACGCCTTTCTTCGTTCGAGTATTCTGGGTAGTTTGAATTGGCATCCCCGGGGTGAGATTGAGAAACGGTGCCATTCACCAAAACGAGCTTGTGAGCGGCTAAGTCCCCACTCTGGATCTTCACGAAATCGAACTTACGTAAAATAACAATACTCTTAATAAAGTCGCCACAGCCGACACTGTCGAAACTATGAGGGTTGGATAGAGATACAGCAAGAAGACTCAAAGACCATGAGACTCGAAAAGACTTATGCACAGCGTGTATACTTGAGAACAGAGAGTCCTATACTTCAACAATCTCCTATAACCACGATCTCTCTGTAAAGTAGCAAAAGCCCAAGGGTCGGTCTCATGATCCTCCAGCGAGCGGTAACTTCAACATGTATGGTGTGGGTGAACTCGCCCGGATAACACAACCGTATCGGGTTTCAGCACACCCCCCTTCGATTCAAAGCTTCACATTTACACAACTGGTCGCACACCGATCATTGAGCGCAACTTCGCAAGTCAACGCTTTTCCAATGGCTTCGTGAATATGTCCGCAAGGTTCTTCGTCACCTTTGATCTTCTCAAGCATAATCGATCCTCGCTGCACTTGCTCCCTCACATAATGCCATCTCATATCAATATGCCGCGTTCGTCGACTGTACGTTGGGTTTGTCGCCATTACGTGGGCTGCTTTACTGTCGATGCCGATTGATGGTTTAATCAATTTTCTTTGGCCATATTTCTTGTAGGATGTTGCACTCCTCCGTCGAGGCCTCACACGCCGCGACATATTCGGCCTTTGATGTTGACTGAGCAATTACCGGTTGTCGTCGAGACATCCATGAGACCGCGCCTCCAGACATAGTGAACACAAATTCGCTTGTAATATATTGCGCGTATTGGGGTCTGTGTCCCTTTTGTTCCCACAAGGTATCGTAGCACTCTCTTGACTGCATCCAAATGCTTGGTCGTTGGTTTACTCACGAATCTGCTCAGCTGGCCTAGGACGCATGCGAGATCGGGTCTTGTATTTGTAGCTAGATACATAAGCGGGCCGTTCGCTCCCCTATAATCAAAGCTTGTGACGACCACATCATCTACTGTTGCCGGCCCCAGTCGAGCGTTCGTTTCCATTTGGTTTCCAACCTTGTGTGCATCATTGTATCCATATATTCAAGGATGCCCAGGCATATTTTTTCTGGCATATGAATATTGAATCATCGGTTTGGTCGATTACCATTCCCAAACAGTTCTTGAGTTTACCTTGGCCTTTGATGCCATACTCAAGACCCAGATCAGCAAACAATGAAATCTTGAATGCGTTTATCGTTCGTCGCGCAAAGCACATCATCGACGTAAATCAACACCAACGCTATCAATCCATCCTCAATCTTGAAGTATAAATATGAGCAGTCGCACAGCGCTGGAATCCACGGTTCATCATCCAAGAATTCAACGCAGTATTCCATTCTCGTCCCGATTGGCGTAGTCCATAGAGAGCATGATTAACCTTGTACACATGACCATCAGCTTTGCACGGAAACCCTACAATCGATTGTAACTTTGCGAACAGGTAAGCTGTATTAATGTCCGCACTGTATACCTTGAGATTAAACATCGCAGCATTTGCCAATGTCTACCGAAAAGACGACATTCGTGCAACTAAAGTAAAGACCTCCACCAAGTCAATGCCTGGCCTCTGGTAGTTGCCAAGAGCAACATGTCGAGCCTTGAAACATATAAGACTCTGTTTGGTTCCCCTCAGAAATTACAATAATGGGGGTTAAATTGTTATTTCGGCTAAATAACAGTTTTCGATGAAATTGTGGATCCAAAAAATAGAGCTCACGGAACTGATTGATCCATAACAACAATTCCCAAAGGCTGTCGACTACCGCTATCGCCCAGTTCCGTACTATGTGGACCTAGTAGAGCTTTTTGAAGGCACGTTTGCGACGGGTGTGAATGTAATCACATCGGATGAAGCGACTATCGTACACAATGATGGTAATGATAATAATGCAAATGATGGAAAGGGCAATCGAGGAGTCCAAGGAAGATGACAATGACGGTGAAGGTAACAACGCAAATAAGCGCCGTAAAGAAACCGGTGGTGCGTTAATCGCCATTACAATCACGCAAGTCGCCGACGAAATGCGCAGTCGCACGACAAGAATGAAAATGATGACAGCTTCTCAAAAGATCAGCAAGATACTTCAGAAGTCGTAGGTCGATATTCTTACGACTGATGATCCCGTCAGAGCCTTTGACATCATGCTCGACGAAGTCAAACGCATCTTCGTCGTTATGGAGGCAAGAGACGTGCGTGATGCATGGCTCCATAGTCAACTTTGAGAGCGGGGAATCATTCCACCCGACCCACGTCAGGTTTTCATCCACTCTGATCAAGTTCTTTTCTATTAGTTAGCGACGGTAATTCACGTATGAGTCGCACATCGATTTGGCGATCTGATCACCCTGTGCTTTCGCACGGGTATTAGTATTATCGCGATGGCGCCGCAAGATTGGTTCTGGTGGGACTCGCTCTTCAACCACTACGTCGGAGGGTTCTAGATCGCCGTTGGGGTCATCGTTTGGGTCGTTGCAGAGCCGAATATAGTTATGCATCACACACCACGCCAAGACGATTTTTGACTGAGTCTTGATGTCATACTCCGGTGCCGTTTGGAGGATTCGAAGCGACGCTTCAATACACCAAATGCTCGTTCAATTACGTTGCGGGCCTGTGCATGTCGAAGATTGTAGAGTTCTTTATAATCACTTGGTCTGATAGTCGGCCAACACCATCTGTAAAG
>JAADWU010000273.1:0-14979 GCA_023336255.1 Pythium graminicola
AAACTGGATCAGTCCGTACATGCTCATGATGTAGCCAAACGCGACGGCCCCGCCGTCCATGCCCTTGATATAGGACGCAAGCGAAGGAATGATCATCGACACCGCCATGAGATCCAGAAACGAGACGACGTAGAGCACGTGCAGACGCATCCAGCGGAGAAAGTTGGACGGCGCGGCAATCGGGACGTCGGTAGATAACGCCGCATCGTCGTGTGAGGCGCTGTGGGCGACACCACGTTGCATGTTGTTCCAATCGACACGAGGAGTGACACGTCAAACAACTGAATACAAAAATGGGTGTTCTATTCGATAAGTTTACAAAAGAAGGTGAGATAGTGAGCCACGGGTTTCAGATCCAATGGGTCAACCCACTGAGATGACCACCGACCACCATCACTCTGCAAACCCACGTGCAGTCAACACCACAGGAAAAGAAATGTGGGTTCGACGTGTTCAACCCGCCCGACTTAACCCACCCACTGAGCACCTCAATTCCTGGCCAAGAAGGTCGCAGAATCTAAACCGCAGGATCATGGCGACGCTAGCGAAGGTGACGCTCTCGAGCGCCAAGCTTTCCATTGAAGATGTTTGCGCTGTCGCGGCTCTCCGCGCACGCGTTGTGCTCGATGCACCAGCTCCACCACAGGAGACACTGCGTGCCGCGACCATTGACGCTGACGCCCCACTCGAGACGCAGCTCCAACAGCTCACGTTGCCCGCCGACGTCAGTGGCGCCACACTCGTGTCGATCACACGCGCTGTGCTGCTGATTCTTGCGCACCGCCTTCTCAAGCTCAAGCCCACTGTCGCCGTGCAGGAGACCACCGAGTTCCTCGTCAAGCTGCTCAACTACAACATTCTTCCGCTCATCGCGTCTGGAGCAGAGGACAAAGCTGCTCTCACGGTACTGGCCGCAGCCCAAGCTCGAGGCAAGGCGCGCGCGAATGACAACGTCGTCGAGCTAACGCAAGCGCTTTCGGACTTGTCGCTCGCACTCCCAAGCGCACAGTTGGGCACGTCAGAAAAGAATGCGCTTGCGCAAGCGCCAATCATGTTGCTGGCGGTGTCGACGCTCGCAATTGGTGGAGCACGCGGCCTCCTCCCCCTTGCCGATGCAGTCGCCGCGCTCACATGCGAGTCTGTGCAGGCCAACACCGCGCCGTTTGCCGCCGAGTTTGTCGACACGAGCCGTCCCCACCGTGGCATCGTCACGTCGGCTACGAACTTGCGTCTGATGCTCGAGAGCTCCAAGTACGTCAACACGCGGAAGGAGTTGTCGCTCGACCCCGACTGTATTCGCTACATTCCGCAGTACCACGGTCCAGCGCGTGACACGATCACGAACGCTTTCAAGACGCTCGAGTTTGAACTTAACGGTGCCATTGCGACCGATAGTACGGTAATGAAGACGGCCGGTGAGTTTCACCCGCAGGCGCTTAAAACGGCACTCAAGCCGACGCTAGACGCCATGCAAGTGCTCCTCCGTGGTGCGAACGAACGTCGCCAGACGCTGGACGCCTCGGCCGCGCCGATCACACCGTCATCGATGTGCGCCATTGAGCTTGTGGAGACGGTGACGCGTGCGCTCACGGCCGAAGCGCAACTGTCGCTTGCTTTTTTTACTGCTGAAGAAGAAGTGCTTAAAGCCAAGATGGCGGAGAAGCAAGCCAAGGCCCAGGAGGCGGCGGCGAAGGCTGCTGCTGCTCAGGCCAAGGAAGATGAAAAACTTGCGACCATGACCGAAGCTCAGCGTGCCAAGGTGTTGGAGAAGCGCCAGAAGAAACTTGAGAAACTCAAGGAGAAGGAAAGTGCTAAGATGGTCGCCAAGGACGACGTCAAGATTGGCGTTGGTAGCAATGCTGTGCGCCAGTACTTTCAGGGACTCGGTGCGGATTGGGCCACTCACATCAGCGCGTTTGATCTGCGCGTGGGCATGGCATTCCTCGATGATCTCTTTGTGCGATTGGGCTCGGGGGGTGCTCGTCGAAAGCCCAAGATCGCCAAGGGTGCGCAGGACTTTTTGCCGCACCAAATGCAGCTCCGTGAGAAGATCATCAACAAGATTCGCATGGTGTTCAAGCGCCACGCCGGCGTTGAAATCGAGACGCCCGTGTTTGAACTCAAGGAAACGCTCACGGGCAAATATGGTGAGGACAGCAAACTCATCTACGACCTCGCGGACCAAGGTGGGGAGCTCTTGGCCTTACGATACGATCTCACGGTGCCCTTTGCACGCTTCATGGCCCTCCACAACCCTGGCAACATCAAACGCTACCACATTGCCCGTGTCTACCGCCGCGACAACCCTCAGCCGGCCCGTGGACGCTTCCGCGAGTTTTACCAGTGTGATTTCGACATTGCCGGCACGTATGCACCGATGATGGCCGATGCTGAAGTCCTGTCGATCGGCATTGAAGTGCTGCAGCAGTTCCCGAATGAACTGGGTCCGTTCAAAGTCAAGTTGAGCCACCGTCGGCTGCTAGACGCGTTCCTCGCGATTTGCGGCGTCCCTCCGGAGAAGTTTCGTACAACGTGCAGCGCCATTGACAAGCTGGACAAGGAACCATGGTCGGCCGTGCGTAGCGAGATGGTCGACGAAAAGGGTTTGTCCGAGGAAGTGGCTGACCGCATTGAGAAGTTTGTGTGTCGTGTCGGCTCGCCACGGGAACTCCACGCTGAGCTCGCGAAGGCCAATCTCTTTGGTGACAATGCCGACGCCAAGAAGGCGATGGATGAGCTCGCGTTGCTCTTTGGCTACTTAGACGCGATGGGCGTTCTCGATTATATCTCGTTCGATCTCAGTCTCGCGCGTGGTTTGGATTACTACACCGGTCTCATTTACGAATTTGTACTTACGAGTCCCGAGCACAACGTCGGGTCGATCGCCGCTGGTGGTCGTTACGACAATCTCGTGGGCATGTTCTCGGCCACGGGCCAGCAGATCCCGTGCGTTGGTGTGAGCATGGGAATTGAACGTATCTTCGGTATTCTTCAAGCGCACGCGGAGAAGACGAGCCAAGTCGCCAAGCCAACCTCGCAAGTGCTCGTAGCATCCACCGGTGGTGCGCTCGTGCTGCCACGACTCGAGATCTGTAAAGACCTCTGGCGCGCCAACATTTCGGCCGAGATCATGCAGATCGAGAACCCCAAGTTCACCAAGCAGCTCCACTATGCTTTGGAGGCTGGAATCCCGTACATGGTGGTCGTGGGCGAAGATGAACTCGCCAATGGCGAAGTCAAGATCAAGGAGATGTCCTCCAAGGACGAAGTCACGGTGGCCCGTAGCGACCTCGTCGCCGAGTTGCTGCGCCGCAACTGTCCCACGACCGATACGCTCAGTATGTGAGCTGGATCGGGACTGAGCAACGAAGGTAGAAAGAGGTAGTAGTCCATTTCATAATCAACGTCTGTTGTGAATGTCTGGACAGTCGTCGTAACCCTTCATTGTGAAGCGACTCATCTACAGAGTATAAATGCCGCTCGTGCGTGGTAACAGCGTTGTGAAGACCACACCTTCAGTGCGCTCGAGTAAACAAACGGGTTCGTCAAAGAAGACTGATGCAGAACCGCGAGCTGCAGCACCAGTGTGCTCCACAGACCCAAAGAATGCAAACGAGTCGAGCTCACCACCGCCCTTAAAAGATTCGCCGGCACCGGTCACCCACGACGTGAGACTGCGACCGCAGCTGCAACACACCCTCATGCTCGAGTCGATGGATCGCAAAGCCCGGGAGTTGTGCGAGGACACGCGTCGACAGTACGAGCTTCTGCTTGCGAGGGCCGAGGCGCAACATGAACGGCAGCAGCAGACGTTGCAGCACAAGCTCAAGGAAGTTGTGAGCACGTCGATCCCTCTCGACGAGCACCGCCAAGCCCTAAGTGATCTCGCGCGTGGCCACGACCGAGATACGCGGGCATTAGTGCAAGCCCACGACGAAGAGACTACAGCACTCCGTCTTCGTTACAAACAGATCGCAAGTGAGCAGCTACTACAGCGGAGTCGTGCGTTCCAGGACGAAAAGGACCAGCTCCTGGAGACCATGACGCAGCTCGAGATGGACCGCAACGCAGCCTTACGCCAGTGGCGAGAAGAAGAGTTGGTCGTTCTGAGTTTGCAAAAAGAACTGCAGGACGCACTCCAGGCGCACGAGCGTACCCAGTACAAACTACGAGAAGCATGTCAGCACATTGTGACACTCAAGAGTCAGCTGTCCAAGATCGATCGGGTGGCCAAGAAACTCAAAGACGAGCGAGCTGCCCATGTAGCGGCGCAAACGCAGTGGCAGACCCAGCTCACGACTGCAACGAACACGATACAGGAACTAAGGCAACGCGTGAGTGTGCTCGAGACCGAGTTGACGCATGCGCGCGAGAGCAGCGACGCACGGGAGGCCGAGTTGACAAGTCTCAAGGTATTTCCGGACAGCAAGAACAGAATATGGTCTGTTACTGATGAATCGATGTCCACAGAATGCATCAGTGGGGCGAGAAGCACAAGCGAATGAACTACAGCGCGCGTTGGCAGAAAGCACCGCGAAAGAGACGATGCTGCGCGAGTTTCGCGATACCGAGCGTGCGGCACACGAGCAACAGCGCATGGCGTGGCGCGACCTGCAGACCAAGCTCGAGGCTCAAGAGGCCGAGAAGCGAAAGGAAGTTGCGTTATTGCAGCAAGAGAAGCAGGTGTTAGATGCACAATGTCAGGTGTGTCGTGTGTTTGCTTGTGTTTGTGGGAACGCCGAGACTAATAAGGAAGTGTTGCAGCGGTTGACGCAAGATCTCGCACGTTCCGTCGAAGAGAAGGAACGACGCGAAGTCATGTTGACAGAGAAATTGCGACGTGCGCGCGTGAAATACGCGGCGCTGAAGCAGCGTGTGAAGCAATTGGAAACGTCCAATGCCGAATTACAGGACGAAGAACGCGTCCATAGTCTTCTCTTTGCATCCCGACGATGAAGCAAATGTAGCCATGTCAAGTGGCTGACGTGGATGCCCCTGCAGAAACCGATTGAAGTGACTTCGAGAAAATTCCAGAGGGTGGCCGCGTGGATGGCTACGACGTAACGACCGTTTGGAGAGATGAAAATGCGTATGAAAATATAGCAAATCGAGCATATTCGAGACTCTTTTCGATATCCCCAGTGATGCGTAGCCCTGTCGTACGTAGTCCCATTGCCCAAATGGACGGGTGTGACCCGCATTGTATCGGATCCATATATTTATTGATAGAGGTAGATAGTGTATGGACACGAGGGTGTTGTCCCTTGATACTCTCATCGGAATAGAGAGGGTCAACGGATTTTTCAGGGATGAGTCCAATCGTGGTGGGGTTTTTTAGCACTGGCGAGGGGGGCCGTTGTGGCTTGTGGTTCTAGAACCACGCACTCGCTCACTTCTCTCTCGATCGGCCAATTCGCTTGGACCGACGCGTAGCGGCACTTTCTCTCTTTCTCTCTTTCTCTCGCGCTCAAGATGTCGGTCATCGGATTGGACTTTGGCAACACGGACTGCGTCATTGGCCAGGCCAAGCGTGGTGGCATTGACATTATCCTCAATGAAAACTCGAACCGCAAGAACCCGTAAGTTTGTCTCACTCCTTTATCCACAGGAACCAATTCTAACACTTGATGGGGAGATAGGAACCTTGTCTGCTTTCAGGGCAAACAGCGTTTCATGGGCGAAGCAGCCGTGAGCGTTGCTCGTGCACACTACAAGAACACGGCAACCGACATCAAGCGTCTCATTGGCCGCAAGTTCAAGCACCCGGAAGTGCAAAAAGAGATTGCGCAGCTCGCATTCAAGTGCATCGAGCTCCCGAACGGCGACGTTGGCATTGTGCTCAACTACAATGACGAGCCCGTGACTTTTACGTGCGAGCAGGTCGTCGCCATGATCCTCAACAAGATGCAGAACATTGCTGCGGCCGCCAACGACGGTGTGCGCCCGGCCTACACGGTGCTCTCGTGCCCCGGCTTCTACACGGACGTGCAGCGTCGTGCGTTGCTCAACGCCTGCAAGATTGCCGGTGTGAATTGTCTTCGTCTCTTAAACGAGCACACGGCCGTGGCGCTCGCCTATGGCATCTACAAGTCGGCACGCAACCTTTTCCACGAATCGGAACCACAACACGTCATGTTTATCGATATGGGTCACGCGAGCTACACGGTCTCGATCGTCGCGTTCGTGCAGGGTCGTCTCCAGGTCAAGGCCGCGACGTTTGATCGTTTCCTTGGTGGTCGTGACTTTGACTACGCGCTCGCCGAAGATGTCGCTGCGCAGTTTGAGGCCAAGTACAAGGTGAACCCGCTCAAGGATGCCAAGTCGCGCATCAAGCTTTTGAGTGGCTGTGAAAAGGCCAAGAAGAACCTCTCGCCACACGGTGTGACGGCCACGTACCTCAACATTGAGAGTCTTGCGGAAGACCGCGATTACAGCGGCCAAGTGACGCTCGAGCACTTTGAGGGCCTCATTGCTCCGCTCTTGGATCGTCTTGAAGACCCAATCCAACGTGCGCTGAAGGACGCCGGTATCGAGAAGTCGCAGCTCTCCAGCATTGAAATTGTTGGAGGCGCCACGCGTGTGTCGAGCGTCAAGCGCCGTCTCTCGGATATCCTTGGTCTCGACAAGGATGCGCAAAACTACGGTCTCAGCACGACTCTCAACGCAGATGAGTCGGTAGCGCGTGGTTGTGCCCTCCAGTGTGCGATTCTCTCGCCGGTGTTCAAGGTCAAGGAGTTCTACATTGCTGACAAGACGCACTTCCCCGTTCGTGTGTCATGGGAAGATGGTAACGCCTCCACACCTATGGACACGGGTGACGATGACGAAGATGTGAACATGGATGCGGGTAGTGATAGCACGCTCGTGATTTTTGACCGCAAGGACGAATACCCGAAGATCAAGCGCATTACATTCCGTCGTGATGCGTCCTTCTCGATTGATGCGGCCTACGACGAGACGGCCAAGCCATACTTGCCACCAGACTATGTGCTTGCGCTTGGCAAGTACACTATCGCCATTCCCGCGGGTGAGAAGGGCGAAGAGGTGCCGAAGATCCGCGTGAACGTGCAGCAAGACTTGAACGGTATCTTCTCGGTTGCCTCGTCGCAGCTGATGCAGGAGGTGAAAGAAGAAGAGAAGCCTGCTGAGGAGGGCAAGGAAGGCGAGGAGAAGGCTGCTGAGGACAAGCCGGCCGAGCCCAAGAAGAAGCGTTTCCGTAAGGTCGAACTTAAGGTGGATGCTGACGTCCCTGGTCTCTCACCAAAGGAAATCACGGCCGCGACGGAGCAGGAGTTGGCGATGTCGCACCAGGACCGCGTGATTGAAGAGACCTTCAATAAGCGTAACGAGCTCGAGAGCTTTGTGTACGACATGCGTGCCCAGATTAGTGACCGTCTGGCTGAGTTCATCTCGGACAGCGAGAAGGCCACTCTCGAGGACAAGTTGACGGAGGCCGAGGACTGGTTGTACTCGGACGAAGGTTTCGACAGCACCAAGTCGGTGTACCAGGGCAAGCTTGATGATTTGCGCAAGCTCACTTCGCCTGTGGAATTCCGCGCGACCGAGAGCACAGAGCGTGGTGCAGCCACGTCCGAACTCCAGAACGTGCTCGAGGAGTACAAGCGTATGGCCAACTCGTCGGATGCACTCTACGCTCACTGGACTGCCGAGGACCGCGAGAAGCTGCGCAAGACCGCGACGGATGCCGAATCGTGGCTCTTTGATGAGCTCGCGAAGCAGAGCAACCTAAAGCCGACGGACGCACCAGTGCTGACGTCAGAAATCATTCGCAATAAGATTGAGGCTGTGCGCGCGGTTGCACTGCCCATCGTGACCAAGCCCAAGCCGATGCCCAAGCCAGAGGCGCCATCAGCGCCGGCACCTGAGGAGAAGGAAGGTGACGACGCCAAGGAGGCCGATAAGATGGATCTGGATTAAGCTTGTTGCTGAGTAGTGGTGATGGAAACCACGCCGAGTCTCGAATCTCTCTGCAAGCGAGCAGCGTTTCTTCATTTTGGGTTGGTATTGTATTCCGAAAAGGTAGCCATTTCGCTAAAGCCATTTTCCCAGTTAGATTTTCAATACAAAAATGAACATCACTTTACCTCAACTTTTTATAGGTTCGGGTGAGAACTCTATAGGTTCATATTAGGTTCGCACGCAGGCCCTCCATCGCCTTGGAATTCCCAAAAGCTACACAGATAGAAGCACGATGGCGAGGTGCGTGGGGATTGTTGCGTTCTGCAACTAAGACGTGTCGTTAACGGTGCATTATTGTAGCGGCGGTGTCGAGTACAAGCGTGTGCAGGAGACCGAAGAGGAATTTCAGAAAGGACCGCTCTCCGTGCTCATGCACAGCGTCAAGAACAATTCGCAGGTGCTGATCAATGTCCGCAACAATCACAAGCTCCTTGCGCGCGTCAAGGCGTTTGATCGCCACTGCAACATGTGAGAACCTTCTTCTCGTTCGTACTCTCTTGGTCCAACTCATATCTCGTCTCGTTAGGGTCCTAGAAAACGTCAAGGAAATGTGGACGGAAGTGCCCAAGTCGGGGAAGAAAGGTGCGAAACCTGTGAACAAGGATCGCTTCGTAAGCAAAATGTTCCTTCGCGGCGACTCGGTGATCCTCGTGCTACGCAACCCGCATGCATAGACTCTGTCCTTGGACTCGTAACACATGAACAAGTAGCAATGTTCAGATGCCTTTGTTTATCCAGAATCCGTACTCAAAGTAGTATTGTCGTTTCATTTTTACGTTTATGAGTACGAAGAATCAGGGTACGGGGCCTCTTTATCGAGTTGATCTTGCGTGTGGTTCGCCTCATGCAGGTCATTCTCACACAACGGAGTGGTATGCTCATATCTATAACCTGTTTTCTCGTGCCAGGGATCGAGCCAACGGCTCATACCGCCGTGGACGGGGTCAGCGACTTGGGCTGCGAGAGCTTGTGGGGCGAGGCTGCCAGATCGACCGTTCGATCGGTGGTCACGGTCGGTGCAGCGACCGCACCGCTTTCATTTTGAGTAGTATGTCCCGACGACGGAGCTTCAGGGATAGACGGGCGAATGTCGATTGCGATCTCGGCAGGTTCCGGTAATGGAGCGACAATTGGTCGTGGTGCAACAATTGGTGGCAGTGTTGATGTCCGTTCTTCGACCTGTGGAGGGACCGACACTGGAACCGGTGGTGCCGTTGTGGTGGCACTTGACGCCAAGGACGACAACGAGCGTGTTGGCGCACAAATAGGAGGCTCGGTCAAGTAAATTCCTGCAGGTCGACTTTCTGACGATGTCGAAGTTTGCGCTGGTGGCGTGGCTGGGCTCTCGGGCGCGGCAGCCTCCGGGTGGAACGCGCAGACATCTTCAAAGATCAGCTCTTGCAGTTTTGATTTTGTAAGTTCATGATTTTCGAACGTAAAATCGAAGGGCGACCCGCACACCTTTTCTTGCGACGTATCGCGCACAGCACTGAGATATGGGTGTTCAAGTGCATCAGCGATCGTAATACGCTTGCGCGGATCAAACACGAGCATCTTGTCGAGCAGATCAAGACATTGTGGGGATGCACGCGGATACACGGATGAAAGCGGTACTTTCGGTTTCTTTGGTTGGCGCAAAATGAACCGCTTTGCCTTTGGATTGGTGATGAAGTCGAGAGAATCTTCCGATGGAGACCCGATCACGTCCATGATGATCTTGAGCTGATGCAGATAATCGTGTCCTGGGAAGAGAGGTCGTCGACCGAGCATCTCGGCCAAAATACATCCAATTGCCCAAACATCAACTTGTTTATCGTACTTGGACGAAAGCAGCAACTCCGGCGCACGATACCACCGTGTCACCACGTATTCTGTCAGACCCGAATCCAATCCTTGTACACCTCGAGCAAGCCCGAAATCGCACAATTTGAGGTCGCAGTCGGAATTCACGAGAATATTGGAGGGCTTGAGATCACGATGAAGCACCTCAGCTGAATGCACGTAGTGGATCGCTAACAGCATTTGGTACAAAAAGTACTGAATATGGTCGTCGCTAATGGACTGATTTGAGTGGATCACACGATGCAGGTCGGTCTCCATCAGGTCTGTGACGATGTAGACGTCGTTGAAATCATGAAGCGACGGAGGGCGAATGAGGTCGACAAGATTGACCAAATTTGGATGGTTGAGGTGGCGCATTAATCGAATCTCGCGCAGGATGCGCTTCGCATCGATCAAGTCGTTGAAGGCGTTTGGTACATTCTTGATAGCCAGTGCTTGGCCAGTCTCCGTGTCACTCGCCGCGATCACACAACCATACGCACCTTGACCCACGGCTTTGATCATCTGATACCTTCTTGGAACGTCAAACGTTGTGTTCCCGACACGGAACTGGTGGTTGTCACGTCGGGTGTCACGGAACGAGAATCCACGCGCGATCGCCGAGCGCTGGCTCGACGAGTGCACAATAGAATTCGATGGTCGGATCTGCGGGGTCGGAGCTCCTGCACTTAGCGCCGGCGATCCGTCGGCTGAAGATACACCATTCGTCACAAAACCTGTCGAGGAACTCGTACTGGGAGCACTCGAAGCATCAAAGCTGATACTCAGCTGCACGCGGCCACACGAGAACTTAGTTTCGTTAGCAGACAGCAGTGTATACCATTGTGGCACTGCTCCACGAGCAATATCCGAATGTAGAACGCTTTCTCGCACTGTGCGAGATGTACTTGCGAGAGCAAGGAATGGCACCAAGTTGACCTTCGCAACGCCTACAACCTCTTCGACCTCTCGGCCCAACTCATCTTCGCGAACTTCCCAGGCTTCGATCAGCATAAAGCAGGGTTTCCCACGTGAGGAACCCTTGAAATGCAGCTCGTGGGTTGAATTCCACTTCGGATCGGGGACTTCCTCGGGTTCGCAGAGGCGTGTCTTTGCCAAGCAATTCGCTGACGACGTCGGTGCGTACACGTTCGTCTTGCCATCCGTGAGAAGGCGTAGTCCCAAGAAGACACGTCGTCGCGGACGGGGTGAGCTCTCATTTGTACTACTGCTACTATCGTCGCTGAACTCCTCTTCCGTCGGTGGAAGTCCGCCATGACTGGAAATTTGTTCGCCCCGGAACACAACGACATGCAGTATTCCCTCTGGATTATCTTGACTCGAGTTCCCAATGACAGCAGCCATAGGGAGTGACAAACTAGAGGTCGCGTTGCAACCAAACACGGCCGAGGCTGCGACTGGGTCGGCGTGGATGGTGAGGCTCTTCACACGTCCGTCAGGTGCAAATTCTATCGTGTGCTGCCATTGCTGCGTGAATTTGCGCCCATTATCGCGGTTCTTCATCGTCTCGCGGCCAGCAACAACTGCCGTGTTGCCCTCCTTGGCTTGTGCAATGTCTGTGACGAAAAACGAGGTGAACTCGACGGTTTCGTAGAGAATCGAAAAGAAGTGAAGGACGCCATCGAGGCCATGGTATTCGCCCCAGAACGGTACCGTCGGCGCGTAGTTTGACGTGAGCACAACATCGCGAGAGAGCTTTGGGAAGAATTGTGGTGATGACGAGTGTGAGATGAGAAGCTCACGGAATGCAAAGTAAAAGCTGCGGAGGTCAACTTGTGTAGGCGATGGCTGTATGCCCGAGGTGGCGGCATTCATGATCGAGCGGTCGATGTTATGCTTGACCCCCTCGTCGATCGCAGCCTGCATCATTTCGACCCACATATCCTTTTCCAGTTCCGTCGAGCAGCACAAATGAAAGAGTTTGTGGCCTTTGGTTTCGATAAGAAAACCATGAGCTTTGCCGTAGTTTTCTGGTCGCACCTTGGAGATGATCATCCGCCCGCGGAGATTCCGTCCACTACGCGCTTCCTCCTTCGAGTTGTAATACGTTAGCGTCGCACCATCGAGCACGAGGTAGCGTTCTTCCCACCGAGGAAGCCAATCGCCTTTCTTGCGTACGTATCCTTCCCAATGCACTTCGTGATTGATCGCAGGTGGTCCGTCGGTGGTACTCGCACTTGACGCCTCTAGAAAGTCATCTTGAGCCGACGGGGCTTGTCGAAATGACCGTGGTGCTGTGTTGGACTGCGTCTGGTGGGACGTGGCCGTGGACGTCGTCGACGGTGGCGCGTTGTTGAGGGTGCTGGTCCCGTTAATGCTCGTCTCGTCCATGGTGGCCGAGTAAGAGAAAGAAAATGGAGAAAACGACTCTACGAATCTACAAAGTCACCTTCGCTGCGCGCACGTAGACGACGACTACCCGAGCGAGCGGCTATGGCTGTTGTCTGTCGTTCTGACGTTTCTCCCCAACACAACACCACCACCCGGTATCCGGATAGGAGGCCCCGTATCCGGATGACACTGACTCTATTGCTATTGAGCAATTTGTCTCTTTCAAATTGCTCAATCAGAGGACTGTCACTCTAACTTTAGGATCGCGAAACGCCGCGACTGGCGCCACCAGCGCGATGCGGTGTCTCTGTCGATCGACAACATCTTCTAGACGAGTAACATGACGGAGCTGCAACTGGACCTGGGCTTTGCGGATGACAGCGTCGACGATGACTGGTTCGATACGCTCGTGGCGATCAACCAGCGGTGGCTCGGGAGCTACGCGTGTCTGAATCCGTCGTTTGGTGTGAGTCCGTCGCTCATGGAACGCAGTAGTCTCTGGATGAACACGCACTTCCAGAAGCAGCGTATGCTCACGTCGCCCGTCTCCAAACAAGGTACGAAAATGGCGTCTCCCAGTATCCTTTTTGTGATGGATTCCTTACTCGTGACCGCAGCTAAAGCATTGTTGGCGCACCACCAAAAGACGGTTCTCGCACGTCTCCGATCCGGTGGAGCTGGCGGGACAACGCACAACGAAACTGAGACGTCCACAGCGCTTGTTGAGCCTATTGCGGCACTCGTGTACGCTGCCTCGGCCGACCGTTGTCCAGAACAACAGATTGTGCGCTGAGATTGATTTTCGAGAGGTGTGCCTGTGGTTGACACGGAGGCTGTTGTAGGAAAGCCTGCTGACAGAAGCGCTCGAGTTGTTGAGGAGCCGCTCGCTTCGAAATCAAGCGCTTTGCTCCGGTGCGTGTGTTGCCCACATGACTTTCCACGCTACGCTGACACGAGTTAACCCATGCCTTTGAAGGTTTCGCGAGCTGTGTGTTTCGATTCCTAACGTCGTATACAGACCCTACGAAGCGTGTGGGTACTTTGCTCTGTTGTGAAGGCATGCTGTGAGTGTTGACGGCTTGCTTTGTAGATTCTCACACTGCAGCTACTCGTATTGTTGGCATCTGACGATGCACAAGCAGTTGTCCACGCTTGCAAAATCGCAGCACAAGGCCAACTCTGGCAGCCCAACATGTTCATCTATACGCTACAGAAACGCCACTACGATAACGAGATCATCTGTGACTTGGCGGCCAAACTGCTCACACTGTTTTCAAACGAAATGCCCATCGCATCACCGATCAAAATGAACTCGGCGAGACAAGAGAGCGATGAGAATAGCCCAGAACACTCGCATGTTTGGAATCCACCACCATCAAGACTGGACCCATCACCTGTAAAACGCACACATACCCTCCCAGCCATCGCTAGTAACACAACAAAAAAGTCTGGGGTATCCCCTCATCGACCTACAACCACTATTTCATCCCTGTATGTGAGAATTCCGTCTCCATACTCGTCGGACGTTATCCTTCCAATTGCTCGGCCACCTCCATCAGCAGCCGAACAGACAAGACGCTCGCAGATTTACAGCATCCCGAAAGAGAAAGCCATCGCAGGCGACTACAAGCGGCACTGCCCAACTCCGAACATCGTAGACATGAAGCGTGAACCAACATCGACGGCGGAAGATCTCAACTGGATGGAGAAATCGCCACCTAAGTCTCCGACTTCTCCACGAATGGAAAAGAAACCGATTGTGTTCTCCGAGAAATACTCTTGGAATCCAGATTGTATCAACTCGGTCAGTGGATTCGAGTGGTGGTGGCGATCTCTTCCTCAACACCACACGAATCTCGAACCGACGCAGAAGTTGAAAATGGTGACAAAGGCAGCAGTTAGGCTCCACACGAAGGGCGAATGGGAGCGAGCAGTCGAATTGTATCTGTTGGCATTGTCGATGAATGTGAATGATGAGGTCGCATTCCGCCTGCGTGTAAATCTCGGATGTGCCTATGAGGTTGGAAAGGATTTCAGTGCGAGCGAGGCCTCCTTTCGAGCAGCTCTCCTAATCAACCGTGATGACCCATACGCTCGGTTCAAGCTAGGATCTGCACTCAAGGAATTAGAGCGATTCGATGAAGCTGCAGTTGCGTATGAAGCGGTGCTAGAGGCTTATCCGCAAGCCAAGTCTGCCCTCCAACAGCTCGAGGAAGCAAGGCAAGCGAAAATCAAGCGAGAAGAGGCTGAGCGGGCAGCACTCGCTAGTGCCCGGACTGCTCGGTCGGCGTCCAAGCCTGGTCGGCGTCTGCATTCGCGAGGCATGAATGATCTGTCCAGTCACACGAATGTGCCGTCTCATGCTGAGTCGCCATGTGAAGTGACCGAGTTGCAGAGTGGTGTTAATGGCGCTGTGTCTGTTGCGACCACGGCAAAGCCAATTGATTCCCCCGAGTCGTTGGAATTGGTCCCATGGATCGAAGATAAATGTAGCGAGCACAAAGTGGACCTCCGAGCTACGCTGCGAACAATCGACTCCGAGTCAACAGGCCACATCCGTCTCGTAGCATTGGTGAAACTGCTCTCGACATTGTGCGGTGTTGATGAAAACACGATAATCGGGCGGCTCCCGCATGAGGCAGTTCAAGTGCACGCTAGCGATATTGTACAATACGATGTACTTCTCGATGCACTCGATAACGATGCCAAAATGAGACGAACTCGGGATCCAGACCACTCACGTCAGTGGGTCAATTTTGTGGATGCTCTTAGTCGCCAAGAGGCCGCATTTTACTCTGATGTGAGGTCAAGGAATGAGGTTCATGC